>VNJV01010782.1:0-56126 GCA_008042635.1 Drosophila nikananu
TACAATTTCGTACTGCGCTTGTAGCAGAATTTGCTCTGAGACGCGCGCTTTTTACGCTGAGTTGAAAGTATCTTTTGCCTTGGAATTTCTTAGGGGCAGATTGGGGCAGCCGATCTCTTTTGAATATGATAAAGGACATATTCAGGTACAACACCTCATACGCCAAACCCATCATCTCGTGTAGTCTCATTTTTGACATTCCATCAAAGTTGAAAAATAGGTGAAAAATTAGTACTTTGGTAAAACAGGTATGCCTGCACGTGCAACAAATATTATAATTTCGTTCTACCTTGGTTTTACCGGGATTTGATGCCCCTTTCGATAGAGACCATAACCATGCCGGTCGGTTACATATCTTACCTAAAAATCGACCTCAAAGTCTCAATTTGTTCTAAAAAACTCATGCTTTTTTTTTAACCCAAAAAAGTTTCAACTTTGAACATGTGTAACTTCTAAGATACTGGACCGATTAGAATAATTTTTTGGATCCAACCCTTTTGAACTATTACCTGTCGAATGCAATAACAAGTTTTACGATCCGTTTTCATGAAAAAGTTGATTTTTGCAACGTATCTGTATCTTTCCTGCCATAGTGCGCTGCTGGAATTTCTATCTGCGAATTTATGAGCAACAGCGTAAACTATTTTTATTAGATTAAAAACACACAAACCAAAGGGAAAGCGCAGAAAAATGCGTCGAAGAGAGTTCTGGCGTTCGGCATTCGGCGTTCTTGCCTTTCCTTCCGTTGGCCATAATTTGCTCTAACAATTTTAATCGCATTTGCGCGAGTCGAGAAGGGAAATATTATCAACAATGTTGGTAAAGAGCAGCGGAGGAAGCTCAGTTGCGATGCTTTTCATTACGGAATTGTTCGTGCGTAAGAATGTTGCAGGCGGCATTTTCAATTTTCCCCTCAGCCAGTGTTGTTCATTTATTATGAATTTAGCAATTCGTGTGCAAAAATTTACTCCATGCAGGCAGCACAACAGCATTAAACAAAAAGGGAAACAACAAGAAAATGTCAATTGAACTTTTGCATGGCAGACTTTTGTTTTACCAGGCTGGGGTTGAATGAAAATTAATGATTTATGGGTATTTTCTATATTAAGTTAACCAATATTCGTAGGGTATATACGAATCAAGTCGAATTCTACGAATTTTAGTCGTTCATAAAGGTAATAATTTCCAAATGGAGTTATTGAAAAAGTGTGACTTGTTACTTTTTGAGAGATAAAAAATTTTGTAGTATATAAATCCGGCTCGAAGGACCAATGTAAGGTGCTGACCGCGTATGGATTTGAAAGAAAACAAACCCATATCAGTCTTCTCTGACACACAAAAGAAGACAATAAGAAAAGTTTCAAGCACAAAATCGATCATTTTATTTATTACTTCCCTAAACCAAAAAACCTAGTCTAATCGTAAGAATACTATTTTCTTATAATGTATTTACTTTCTCCTATTTAACCCAACTCAAATTCTTAGGGTACTTAGAGTGCCAATTCAATAATTTATTTTATCCAGCATCCACTTTCTGGGCTTTCCCACTTTATATTTTCCAAGGAAGGAGTGGGAGAGAGCTATCAGTCAGGGACTGATTTCAGGTCTGGGTCTGGTCATGACCGCCACTCGTGCTGAATTTTTATTGCTTGATTTAATTATTAATGCGACTTGCAGATGTCACGAACACAAAACCCCCAGCCCCGGGAAGGGATCCAATACCATTCCCTCTCCATCAGTGGCCCCATCTATTTTACCTCATGCTTAACCCTTCCGTGCCTCAACACATTTCGGAGCGTAAAACAAAAAAATTCTGCTATATTCCTTTGGCAAAAGGTTTATTGAAGCGGCAACGGATTGCATTTTTTATTATTTATTTCGTCCAAAGTTTCGGAGGCAGCTAGGCCAAACGACTTATAGATAGCATGTCGAAATGCGTCGTCCTTACGAAAAATTCATAATGAAATATTTATGGTCATAAAGCAATGCGGAAGGCAAATGGAACAGACTGCTCCAACAGCCAACCTCCAGCTCCAGTTCCATAAACATCTCCATCTCCATATCCAGCTCCTGCTCCGCCTCCAGCACCAACTCCTACTCCATCATCATCATCGACCGAAAGGGTCGCTGGGATTGGATTGTATCTGGAGTGGGACTGCCGGGAAAATCGTTGATGGTCGATCTGTGCGGCAAGCGGAAGTCAACGCAGCTGCCTGGAAATGATTATGATAAGAACCCCGTTGTCCCTCATCCCAAGTCCTTTGTTGACTCGCAGTTTCGGTTTATGGAGGTAGTTCTGCGGACGTTTTTATGGCAAATAAATTGCTTAGGTATTGGGCCATGGTCAACTGGGAGGGAGCTCATGAATCTTGTGGAAATGGACTAGGAAAGGTCTAAAATCTCAGGAAATCTCAGCGACTGACAGTCACTCGCCAATATTTAAATTACAGAAAACTATTATTTTATATACCTAAATAATGCAAACTGGTAATAAATGCAACCTTCGAAATTGTCACTAAAATGGTCAACGCATTTAAGCTCATTAACTTTAGCTTATTTGACTTATTTTTTAATTATAAGTCAGACATGTACAATGAAATATAAATTACATAAATAACACAAGTAAACTTTTCAAACCCTAAGTACAAGCCACATCCTTAACATTTTAAACCTCCGCACAACTTGAATAAGGGCAAGCCACATAAATAAACTTCCGTTTACATAACGCATTAAAATGGCTGGCTGAAATGGCCACAATAAATATGCAACTAAATCAAGCTTAAATGTGCTTAACAGTTTTGAACAATAATGTCCAGACCACAAGTGCGAAACCTGCCCCTAACGAGGACCTCCAAACAGTCCGGAAGCCGTTGCCCATCCCATTCCCCATTCATCCATACATGTGTCAAGGGTAGAGAAATATTGCCCAGCCGGAGAGCTCATTAAGGAGAGGACGGACGAGCGCCGGGATGCTGGGCAAGGCAAAAGGTTTCACAGAAATAAATTTGCACCTTAACGCCTTTAAATGCGCAACAACACACACTCAGTCGCGCACACCCCCGGCATTCTGTCGGGGGCGTAGAACATGGTGTTGCCAATTACCCGGAAGTATGCGAAAAGCTTATGCGATAAATTCGGCAAAAGTGCCAGAAAGGTATGCATCGTGGATACTGCACGGCGAAGGGAGAATAAATTCGGAGCTAGTGCTTCCAGACGAAGGTAAAACCAAAAAATGCCCGCCTCCCCCATTTTCCGTCTGAGGTTCAGTCTGCTCTCGGGGTCTGGAGCCCGGTCCTTGGGCCTCCGTCTGGTCCTGGTTTAGGTTCAGCTTCTGGGTCGGAGTTTGCTTTTGTGGCTTCCAAGTCGGTTGGCGTCGTCTTTGTTGCTGCCCCCAGCTCGACCACGTAGCCAACACCTGCGTCCGACCAGCAGAACACCGTCCTCCGTGGACCGTAACAAAAACTGAACTCAAGTGGTGGCAATTGGCAAGTGGCAAGGGGGCGGCGTGGGCGTTTATGTTGTGCCAGCGCCACCATATTGAAGGTTAAGTCGGAGCTTTAATAAAATATCATGCGAACTCTCGCAGCTGTCCGGGGATTGGCCGAATCGCATAGCCCATAAGCATACGTGCGCATATATCAATATAAAGTTGTATTTACGAGCTGGCGCTGCACTTTAAACATATTTCATTAAAATGTAGGCGCGATTCCGGGGATACTGTCGGTTTTCGTGGGAGGCGGGCTTCAGGTAAGTCCCTGGGATTCGCGTTCTGGCAGAGATATAAAATTTTATATGCCAGCTCTTGGCCGCTCTTGTTGCGTTGTCTGTTTGGATGAAGCAAAGCGTGAAATATGATTGTGCTGCGCTACACCTGGGACTCTGGGGCATATTCATTCTGTGACATAGATTTTCGAAATAAAATAATCCATTTATATGTAAATTAATTGCTTTAAAAGGTATTCCTGGAGTTTATAATTTTCTTTGGCTTAATTTTACAATCAAAATCTAAAATAAATATTGAATTTAACAATCCCAATTCTAAATAGTTTTCTACCTTAATGAGAAGGTTATATATATATCTTATTGTATCAAGTCAAAAAATGGCATTGCAGTGCACCCGACTGCCACTTCCGACCAACTTAATTGCTTCGCTTTATTACCCGAACATCATTTCACGCTAACGTAAGCGCAAATTTTGTACCTAAGCCGCGGACAGATTCTCCTTGAACGGGAGCAGGGAGGACTCCGGGAGGTAAACAAGTGTAGCATCCCAAAAAATGGGCAATCAACTTCACAATGGCCCCACCTGCCCCACGCCCATCCCCGAAACAGAAGCTCCTTCTTGTTACTTTTTAATACTTTTTATGATTATAACAATGTGTAAGTGTCTGCTGTGGGAAACCAGGGAGAGGACCCAGTAAATACAAAGTATCTTCTGTTGTGCAGGTGAACGAGATGAAGACGGAACAACCCTCCTTAATGAAACCCAGCCCTCACTCCCGCAGTCCTTATCCCTTTTGCCACTTATGTTTCGTTGTTTTCTTAAGTTTACACTAAACAACCACCCAAGCAAAACAGCAGCTAGGGGAAAAAAGGACACTAAGCGGCTAAAATCAACAATACACAAATATCATAACAACCCCCCACGAAAGCGGAATTATTTATTTTATTATTAAGTATACGCAGCGTATTAACCCTGGCAAAGCCAGCAACTTGCTTGCCTGATAGTCTTTTCGCGTTACTCCCATTGTCGTTGTGCCGGCTCCGTTTAATTGTTAACATTTCATTTAAGCCACGCACACAGAGAGCGCAGTCCCACCCACAACCCACACACAGGGGCCAGGAGCTGGCATGATGGCAAAGCCGGGGCAAAATTCATTTATCAAAACGCTGCCCGCATTTCCGCGATGAAACCCCTCAGGATAAACTGACTGGCGCCAGCAGAAACGAGCGGAGGCGGCAGCCGAGGTTGAACCCAAAATCTAAATCGTTGTATGCAGACGCACACATGCAAAGCGGAGTCGCGAAGACACGCCCCCTGAGTCACAGTGGTTTCAAATAATTCTGAAAACCAGAATGAAAACTAGAATATAATATAGAATTTGTGATCCATTGGTGTTTAATCACTTAGGAGGAACTTAATGTAAATATTGTCTGTGTGAGAAAAAAATATGATTTATTACTTAACATAAGCCTAGTCCCTTAAGTTTATAGTTGAAACTTTAACGCGATATATGTTTTCAGATTGTTTTTGAATGCATTTGAGGTGCAACGTCACTTGAATTTTTTCTTTTAATTTATGTGCTCTTTATCTTGGCTTTCATTTTACTTAAATATATAAATATGTTCGTAGGTTAACTATTAGTTCTGGAAATAATAATAATTTGTATTATTGTTGATCATAATATTTTATGCTTCAACTCAACAAGTTTTTTGGCACCCAGACTTCAGATATGTTAATGATGATAATATAAACGATAAGATGAGTAATGTCATACGTTTTGTAATTTATGCTTTAGTGTATTCACCTAGGCGATTCATTACCTTAAGAATGTTAGTTCTAGAAAAAATATATATTATTATTATTACCATAATAAGTATAATCCTTTAGGTTTATTCCTCAAAATTGAGCGCAAAATATATTTTCTGCAAATGTTGCAGATCTGGGCTTTGGCAACTGAACATAAAGAATAAGATGCGTAACGCCATACGTGTTTTTTGCGTTTATGCGCTTTCTGCATCTTCCTCTTAATATATAATCTTTGTTCTGATGTTACTAAGATATTCGCAAATACCATATCATTTCGCACCACTGTATGTGGGTCCTTCCTTTCCATGACGTTTGCGTATGTCAAAGTTATCTAAATGAAAAATTGACTTTCATACAGAGCGTAGAGAATGAGGTTGGGCCAGCGGGAGGTAGGGGAAATCATCAACGTTCGTTTGCGCATCGCTTTCAGTTGAGTTTCCGTTCTGTAGGATTTCGCATTTACGCATTTCCTATTTTAGATGATATTTCATACTTTTTTGCTGACAGCAGAGGAAAGCGGAGAGGGGGAAAATGTTGGGGAAAACCCGCTGCCACTGCCGAGCCGATGCCGCCGCTGATGATGATGATGTGCGTTTATTATTGTTGCTTTATGGCTTTGCATAGATAGATGTGATGTCTGCATGTGTGTTTGCATATGTATGCCACTGACATATCACTCCACCCGCCCCCTGGTTGCCTTTGGGATTATCAACTCATTGTGTACTTATAGAGCCCTTCCCTTTGACCCCTGCGATTCTCTTGGCCAGCATTTGGCTTCTGACATTTGCCAATTTGGCAGCATTTTTGTTTGTCGATGTTTTGAGCCCTGCTTTTGGTATAAACAGATCGAAATTATAGGCTACTGCAATTATTTCCCTGCAATTGGGTTAATTAGGTATGCCCTTAGGAATGTCAGTGAGTTTAGAAATATATAAAAATTCAGAATTACAAAAATAAGTTCCCACAAAAAGTTAAAGTTTTATCGCAGTATTTGACGCTTAGAAATAAAGCAATGGCTTTTTTCTAGATGTATTCGATATTAAAAACACAAATTTTAATATTAACATTGATTCAAAAAATATACTTGGTAGTTTATAAACTTAAACTTAGCCAACAGAAATTTGTGGAAATACAAATGAAAACATTTAAAATGGGTTACTTGTGAGGTACCCATTTCTTTATAATTATTCATTTATAAAACATACGATAAAATAATTCAAAGAAATTTTTAGAATTCTCTCTTTAACATTTTCACCCTATTTACTTTTATGCGATATTTTTCCCCTTCCAAAATCAATTGAGATTCTTCAGCCATTTAAACTTAACGACTCCTACGTGTCTGCCCCGTACTTGCCCATTTGCTAGCCTAAAATTATGCCGCAAAATTGTTGCAACATCAATCATATCGCTAGGTTCACATCTGGCACTGGCCAAGATAAACAGAGGGGGAAAAAGGGGCCAAAACCCACAGCCAAGAGCCGACACCCAACGACCAACAAGCGACCCCCACGCAGAGAGTGCCAATAAATTGCGGAGGAAAAATAAAATAAATTGAAAAACACTTTGATGCCATCAATAAACGCTGACAAAGCCAATGCCAGCCGAGCAGCTGAGGCCAGGAAAAGTTCACGACATTACCGTGAACTAATGTTGATACTGGGCACGACCCTATATCTTCCAAGGAATCGACGACACAAACAACTCAAACAGACATAAAATATAAAAATCATTTTGGCCAACTGCATTCGAGAAAAATGTTCCAATTCGTGCACTGAAAGTTAGGTAAATTTTAAGTCCTAGATAAATAAAATCGGGAAAATAAATTACTTTAATTATTTGTTTGAACAAAAGCTTTAAAATCGCAAAAAAATTTGAAAACTTACAGCATGGTACATAATATTCACAAAATAAAGTAAAATATTTTAATTTAACTTAAACCAATTATTTAGCTATAAACGTGTAAACTTAATGGTAAAGATTAAACAATTTTAAAACAATAAAAATAGCTCTAGTTAGACTCTAAAATACTGATTTTTTCGAAACAATAAGTGAACATTTTCCAGTGTAAGTCGCCAGCAGTTTTCCCTGCTCCTCCCTGAAATTTCTTTCTTTTTCTTGGCATCTGTTCCATTTTGTCTCCTCTCGCTGTTGTTTTTCCTCCTCTGCTTGCTTTTCTATATATGGCTTTAAATTAGAACACATTTCTGTGATTGCTATTATGCCGGAGAGGGGATCGAAAGGGGGAAAAACAAAAGGGGCAGTGCCAAGCTCGTCATAAAGTGCGACAGGCGCCACTTTGTTCAATAGTTTTGTTCCCGTTTTTTGCTGTTTTTGTTGTCAAGTCGGCAATATGCCAAGCGGAAACAGCTGCGACCTCTCGGGCCTACTACGAGTTGAGCCTTCTTTTTGGCTTTTCTCCGCTGGCCAGGCTTCTGTTTCCGTTGTTTGTTGTTTGCTGTTGGCAAGGATATTGGCCCTAGTCCTTTTTGCTGTTTGGCCTACTATCGAGCCTCGGTCCTGGCAGCAAATGTCATTCGAACGTTTGAGTGGGTTAAGCTTGAAGCTGACTTTGGCTTTTGTCTCTTTAGTTTTCCAGGGATTTTCCCAAGTTTCATCCCCTTTGTTAGTCCCATATTTGTGTCATTTTTCCTCTCCGATACAAGTGTGTTTTATGGAAGAAACCCTTTTTGGCATGTGACATATTTACATTGAAGAACTTTGCCCTAGGCAGCAGTTTTTAATAGGCTAAATCGGTTGCCAAAAGAAACATCATCAATCAGAACAGAAAATATAGATCATGGAGTGTTTGCGAAAACAACACTTGATGTAAGAAAAACATTTTTATTTATAGCGGATTTTAGTTCAATCTTTTTTTCCTTTTACCCTTTTAAAATGTCAATTATGTCAAACTAACAAAAACAGCTTTTCCAAATGGCCGCCAATATTTCCAAAAGTGGTAATAATAATTTCCTTGCTCTCTTGCACAAATAACGTTATCAAAAATATTATAATAGATTGGGGTAAACTAAACCCTGTAACCCCTTGATGTTGCAAAGAGTTTCCCATTCCAGAAAATTGATCTTGTCCCAACACAGTTTCGGTTTTAGCCAAAGTGAACTTTGCACTTTTACTGGTATTAAATATTTACGACAATGCTACGGCCACTGACAGCGAAAATTCAAGACAGAACGAAGAAAAGTGAAAAGTGAAGAAGTGAGCGAGGAAAAATCAGGCTCCCAGGCAAAGTGAAATCCAAGCTAAATGGAATTCACTTAGCCCTGGCAGATGATGTCGACGGGAATGAGGATGATTCCCATTCGGTGGAGTGGCCTTCGAGCAGCGACTGTTGTTTCAGCGATGTTTGAGTATCTCCTGCAGGCGTCGTCTTTCCTTCGCGGTGAGAACCTGAACCAAAGAGTACCTGTTAGCGGAATCCCTCCTCAGATTTTATTCAGCTCTCCTCTCACCTGTTCGAGGGTCTCCAGCGTGGAGTTGATTTCCCGCTTCGAGTGCAACGGCAGCCAGAAAGTTGTTATGGCAAAGGTCCTTTTCAAAGATGAATATATAAATTAAAATAAAAATAAAGTTCATTAGTGGCTTAATTACAAAAGATATTTAATATTCAAGTATCCTTTGCTTAGCCCCTATAAAATAATTCAATGGTTTAAATTCAAAACTAAATTGTACTTTTAAAAACCTAAATGATACTATATTTAATAGGGTACGTATTCATGGAAAATCAATCCCAATTGCTTATCAATTAAACACTTATTTAAAAATAAAATCTTAAAATCATGGAAAATATGAACTTATACGCAGACGAAAGCCACAGCAGCTAAGGCTAATATTTATTCTGTAGCTTAATATATAATTGGGTATACAGTAAACAAAATGAAAATAAATTATGCATATTGCATTAGCTCAAGGAACTCCCCCAAGGAACTTATATTCCTTGAACATTAACTCACCTGTGAACCCTCATGGCATCGATGGCGCATCGCTGCATCTCCTCGTGACTGGCCATTTCCCGGCGGAAACGTTCGTTGTACCGCCGGAACGCGGCCGTATAACGCTTACGACAAATGTCGGCGCTTTTCACGGCAGTGGGGAAATTGTAAAATGTATTAGATCAACAGGAAATTGCAATTTTCACACAATTTGATTTGAACCTAGGGCTGACTGTCTGTCTGCCTGCCTGCCCGGATGGCTCACTTGGCTGACTTACTAGGTTAGCTCCTTTTCATCGGGAGGAGGGCGTTGCCCGAATCCCACTCTGCGGGCGAGCAGGACGCGATACCACTGCTTCTGCAGGGCATTCATTGGCCGCTTGAAGGGATTCTCGCCGCCTGCATTGTTGGTCCGCAGTTTATCCATTGCCAGCCACGTAACAAGTTTTCCGTTTTATGCCGAGCACTCAGCCAGATATTCCCTGCTCCTTGCTCACCGCCGGGCATTCGCCATGGAACTAAAACTCGATTCGAGGGGCGAGGACTAGATGCAGCTGGGATTGGGATTTGTTTGGCTGTTGGCAGGGAGTTATCGAACCAACAAGCTAACAATGGCTTCTGGGATGGGCTGAGATAGGATAGGCGACGCTCACATCGGCAACTGTTGCATATGGGAGTCGTTCCGGCAACACTGGAACAAATTTTTTGATAAAATCACCTATTCAAAAATTTTGTGTAAGGCTTTCTAAAGTTTTTTTAAGAATCGATAGCTTATTTGGTTTCATGTGGTATTTTTGCATTAATTATTTTATTTAAATCAGTAGATAATAACCGAACTCCCTACTTTATTCTGTATTTGTATTTAAAACTACAAATCTACCTACATAATTCATAAAATTTTAGATTTATACTTTAGATTTCTAATAATCTTTACAAATTACATTTCTATTCTAATTTAATTGAGGAATTTAAATTTTGTTTAATATGACACAAAAAGACAAGTCTGAAATTGTATGTGGATGGTAACAAGGCTCATTAAGACCTTAAGTAGTGCTAAACAAAAATCGCTAAAATGTATTCAAAATGTACTAAAACATTTTACATATAAAAAACATTTCAACTCTTTTGTCTCAGTGCATTGACTATTTCTCTATTTTTTGTTGCTCCCTCATGGAGCATTTGAAATGAAGTCGTCTGTCTGTGATTTGCCAGCGGATGAGCTTTGAATGTGGGCTAAATAAGAGAATAGATTGCCAGGCAATCGCATTCGATGAGTTTGATTTTCCGTTCTAGTTTTCCAACAGCAAATCGAAAGTGCAAGATGTGCATTTAGTTGATTAAGCGAGATGCAAGAGGGTTGGCTTTCAATTGATATAACATCTCTTATGGTCTATGTTCAATAAAAACTTAAATATCTATAAAAATGAACTTAAAACATTTACGCTTTGTGATTTGTGTGTATTAAATCATCTATCTTGTATCCAAAATCTGCAATAAACCTATTTATCAATTAGGGAAGCTAGTCAAGAAAATGTAAAGTAAATATTTATGAATGTTCTGTAAATGTAAACCAATATATGACATATATTTTTGACCCAATTGTTATCTTGTCATAATTTAATTAAAGATATGCACTTAAAACGAAATTACATTCTTCCTAAATATAAAAACTAAATTTTAACTTAATAAAATGTGTGTGTATTGGTAATTTTTTGATTTTTCGAATTATTTTCAATTCAATGCTGTCATGAGTTCGCACTTCAGAAAGAAAGCTCTTTTATTCACATTAACCTTTAATAAATTAATCCGTCAAGATAAATGTATTAAAACCTCCTCCAAATATACTAATGCAAAATTCCAAGACAAATGTCTTTCAAATTTAAACCCGTCAGCTGATGTCTATGGCCTCATTATTAACCCACATTCCTGCATACACGAGAAGCTCTGGCAAATGCAAAAACCACACCCTGTGAGGCCCATGCCCTTCCAACTCATACCTAACCCCAGCCCCGGCAATTTCTCATGCCAACCCAGATACGACAATGTCTATACATCATAGACGGAACCCACCCAGAAAACCTGCGCCGCCCCAGAGAGCTAGAACGGAAAGGAAAAACATCCATCCGTAATGCGCGACGCTGAGAAAGTAGTTTCCATTTCCCGCCCAGGCAGCCGGAGGAGGAAACTGCAGAGGGAAGAGCGGAAAAAAATGGGATTATATTAATTTGAATTAATAACATATTTTCCGTTCCGGGCTTTCCTTTTCTCCCCCTAACGCGGAATTCTGTTGCTATGATGAGATTTTCCCCACTGCCCCAGGGCGGGGATAAGCCAAGGGTTTTTGGCGGGGCATTTGATCTTTAATGAGCTTTTAATATGAGTTAATTTTCAGTGGAATTCCGCTTGTTTGTGAAGAGGCTCGCTGGCATATCCAATCGGAATTTTGCTTACAAATGCCTTTGGACATTATTTAATCAAGTGTTTCTCCACGAACGGAAATTAAGTTAACTCAGGTCCTTATCCATCAGAGGCGGGTGAGGAAGGGTATTAGGTCAACGGCAGGTTAGCTCATCGAGGGTTAAGGTGCACTTGCAGTTTTGGCTGCAAGAAAAACTGCACAGCATCAATTTGGTCCTTGAGGTCAGCCATCTCTTCTCTCTTCCCCCAGACAGCTACAATTGAGGGAAAAATAATAGTATTGAGAAAATTACTAATGAATAAATTGCACTATTATTTAATCTATTATATTAATTGTATTAATAAAGCAAGAAATTCAGCTAACTAAAGCAAGCCGAAGTCGAAGTACCCTTGCAGTTCGCATTTAAGGATTGCGAAGAAATACAATGCTTTTGTTTTAAAGGCAGCTCACCGAATGAGAAAATAATATTTTGACAACTTAAATCTAGACTTGTCAAATTACGCAGGTTGACAAAAATCTACGGAGACTAAACTCGGCTGATTCTGAAATATCTTGAAAATATGTTGGAATAAAGTCATCCTATTTTCATAAAATTAAAACCAAAATGTAGGATTAATATTAAATAGTATATGAAAATATAGGGTAGTAAATGTCTCTCTCAGTGACTAAAACTATAATACCCTTCAAGGGTATAATAAATATGAAAAGAAATGTAATTACCTAATAAATACTACAAAATATCTGGTCATTTAAAATTAATTATTGTCTCTTGTTCTAATTTTAATTGTCAATAACCTTTATCTAAACAAACCTTTATGAATATCTTTTAAAATTTTATATTTTATTATATTTATGTGCAAAAAATTAATATATGTAAATTATATGTTTGTTTGTGATGAATTAACTGTGTTTCTTTTATTAATCAGTTTTTTAATAAACTAAATTTATTCTCTGGCTTATAAAATGTTATTTTTAATTTTTTTATCCTCCAAATAACTTTGGCTGTTTAATAGTCATTGGTATGTGAAAGCACTATAATATTTAAATATTTCATTACAATTTTTGTTCAACTACCAATAATGTGGCGGCATCTGTAAAACTCTTTCCAGCATTCATTTTCTCTTTGCACCCCTTGGATGCGGTCAAGTTCCCGGTTTCTAAGCAGCCAAACGCCGCCGCAATTTATCGAGTGTATTGAGTTGGGCTACGTGCTGCACATAAACCGCACTTATCTGGCTGACTGACTAACTGACTGACTGAGGGATGTGTGGAGCAGCCGTACAGAAACGCCGACCCCGTTCCTGTGGCCCGATTTCCCCCCGGGGTCCGCTTCCTGCCATTGAAAGGCGATAGCCGGCGGAGAGCGAGCAAAGAAAAATTGCATGCGGTTAGGGAAGCGAGCAGCAAAATTAATGTGTCTGTCCCGGTCGAAGTTGCCTCCAGCTCCGGCTTCAGCTTCAGATCCGGACCTTGTCCACATCCAGGGCGCTGCAGACCGATGAGGCAGCCATCCTTAAGCAAATATACGGACGGAACGTGTCCGGGGCCATATCAAAATGATGTATGTGTGTTAGATTTGTTATAAATTTTATTTGCTGTTTGCTTGATTTTTTCCCCCACTCAATTTTATCACCCAACCCCGTTCGATCGGGATGCAACCGCAGATTCAGTCAATTATTAAACGCTTGAGTGATTGCGGATATAAAAAGGGGTTGGAGTATGTCTATGAGAAAAGCACATATGCATGTAAAATAAATAATTTGCTGCCATAAGGTCACTGCGCATTCTTTTCACTTGCGAGTCAACGTTGCGTATGAGTAATTTGTAATTTTTTTTAATGATTTTATCATCATTAAGCTTTATTAAGTTTATGAATACAAAGAAAATAGAGAGTATAAACCAAATTTAATAATAAATGTCATATTACAAATAAAGTTTTGAAAATTATAAGTAAAGTACAAAAACATATCGTTCTTTATTTATATTTAATCTATATCCATTTTCTTTTATCTTAGTTTTGACTATTATTTTACATAAGTAAACTATAATATAAAAATATTAAACAATTATTATCGGAACCATACAATAAATCCTCTATATTATCCCTTATGTCACATATCGATGCAATATTGATATCTTTAGTAGATGTTTTCTGCCATCCCTACTCAGCAATAAACAGATGGTTGTTGTTGCTAAAATGGTTTCGCTTTTAATATATTTAAAGGCTGAGAAATAGACAAAATCAAATTTCCCATGACATATTTCAGAGTTCCCCTTACCTGTCGGTATATCTTATCCGCACTACATTAGTCGTAGTCTGAGTAATGTTTGGAAACTTTTATAACTAAATACATACATAGGTATTGGTTGTCGATAAGATAAGCCTTGCAAATCATTATCTCACTAAGGCAAATCAACTCATATGTAATGTTAACAGCAGATAGTAATGGGGATTGTAACAAATACGTAAAAAGTCTCATTGAATATATATTTTCATTTTGTGTACAATTTTCATAAATAAATAAATACCTTCAATTAATCAAAAAGTCTTAGGTTAAGAATACATGACACTTTACTAATATGATAAGCTATTTATCAGCACAATTCGAATGATTGATTGATAGTACATTATTTGTTAAATATTTATTCTGATGCAACGAATCAAATATTTATGAGTATGAAGCAGATAGAGGAACATTCTTTTAGAAACGAACCAAAAATAGTTCTCATAACTCAATCATTCTGGGAGTTGTTCCCCTGGCGTATGACAAATCCTTCGGGTCTGGGTAGGTCGGTTATCTTTATAGCGGTATATTGGGAAATCCCACATTGTTATGAGTGCCAACCTTATCTCGTTAGGTCTACTTCAAATAGTAGTGCGAATATTTATAAATGGAAAGCCTAAACGGAGAAGTGTTCAGTACTCAACTGTCGTTCAGCAAGCCACGATGCCGCCACCACCTCCACACCACCACCACGGGCCACCTCACCATGGTCCGCCTCACCATGGGCCGCCGCACCACGGACCGCCCCACCACGAACCGCACCATCACGGTCCGCCCCACCATGGACCTCCACACCATGGACCTCCCCACCACGGACCACCACATCACCACGACCACCATCACCACCCGCCCGGACCTCCAATGCATCCTCGCTAAGGACTGAATGTATCTGTCTGATCAAAGAATTATCAGTTTTCATACTGCGGAAATTACACTTATTTATTAAATTGAAGTAGTTTTACTAAAAGTGCGACGCATTAAAACATAAAGAAAAGTACTAAGTTTTATACTTAGAAATTAAAACACAAAAAACTCAAGTTCTTCAAATAATTTTTATTTCTGGACTTTTACCGAAGCAGACAAAAATTTATATCAGATCAAAGAATCATACTGCGGAAATTACACTTAATTATTTAATTAAAGTAGTTTTACAAAAAGTGCGACGCATTAAAACATAAAGAAAAAAAGTACTAAGTTTTATACTTAGAAATTAAAACACAAAAAACTCAAATTCTTCAAGTAATTTTTATTTCTGGACTTTTACCGATGCAGAGAAAAATGTATTAAGTGTTGGGAAGGGCGTCGTGATTGTCTGATATTTAATTTAAATAGAAAGGAGAAGTCATAAGAAACAGTTAAGACAGCGAAAGCATAGAATAATTTTAAATAGAAATGATTTTCTAAACTCTATACGGCATATAATGAGGTTTTAACGAAGCTTTTACAATTTTTCAATACCATTTAATGGGATATCTAAAAATGTATTTTTCTATTTTACTGATCGTTTCTATTGAACAGCCAAGAAACCCAATTAGTCTTTGGCAAAAGCAAAACCAATCATACCTAAAACCAACGGAGGATAAAATATATTACGTGATGCACTATATGGGCACCTTTTTACAAATCTTAGAAGGTTTATTTCTCTGCAATTTTTTTTTTTAGTCTTTGTTGGAATTTACCTTATAGGACTATAAAAATATCAATTATAATACTGTTGCTCCTTCGTCAAAAAAATCGTTGTTCAGTTGGCTATGTTTATTTTATTATATAGAGATATGATTCTGTTTGGTACAGTTGGGGACTATTGGCGACAAATTCAAATTAATATCATTGTTACATTTTTAAAACGATTCATTTCTGTTTTCTTTTATCAACCAGTTATTTAAATACTAACAATTTGATCAGACATTTATAACTAAACTTGTTTACAATAAAATTCTGACAATTATTGAATCCTTAGCGGGGATGCATCGGAGGTCCTGGCGCCACATAGCCCGGTTCTGATGGGTATGGACCATGGGGCGGCGGTGGATTAAATCCAGGACCATGTGGTGGCGGCGGATTGAAGCCTGGCTCGTAATAAATTGCAGGTACCGGCTGCTCATGCGGCGGATGACCCGGTGGGTTGTGGTGGTGATGCGGAGGCGGCGGCGGAGACATCTTCGTTTGGTCAGCTACCGTTGTGTACTAAACTCCAATTCTCTAAACACAGAATTTATTATAAACAAAAGAAACATTTTAGAGTGCATAGAAGTCTAATCAGTGTTACAGATAAGAGTTTCAGGGGTTTCAAAAACCTGCTATAAAGATTAGAAACCTTTCAATTATGGTCAATAACACGCTTTGTAGTGGATAAGGAAAAAATTAATGAAACGTAATTACTAAATTTAAAAAAGACATATTTTATTGGCAAGCTTATCCATTTACTAAGAATATGAATGCTTTGTAGCCATTTCATTACCCACTTTGCCTTTTCCACACATATTTTTTCCTTGACCTACAAACATTTTAATTTCTTAACTTATTTATATACTTATTTATTTATCTTTCTAGTGATACTGTTTTTTCCTCTAATATTAGCTCGTTGCTTACATCTTTATAAAAACTTCACCACTTTTAATCCCAATAAAATAAATTTGGTTGTTTTCTTTTTTCAATAAGTTACTTTTATAAAAATATTTGGTACAGTCCTATAATGTTCGATTTGTCTTTAATATTCAGCGGGGATGCATGGGCGGTCCTGGTGCCACATAACCAGGTCCTGGAGGATACGGATATGGACCATGCGGCGGTGGAGGATTGTAGCCTGGAATATGGTGAGGTGGAGGATTGTAGCCTGGACCATGGGGCGGCGGCGGATTATAGCCTGGAGTTTCTCCTGGTCCGTGGGGCTCGTACCAAATTGGATGCACCGGAGTCTGATACTGCGGATGACCCGGTGGCGGGTTATGACAGTGGTGACGAGGAGGCGGCGGAGACATCTTTATTTGTTTAGCTACCGCAGTGTACTAAATTTTTCCACTCCTTCCAAAGCATTTATATGAAAAAAAGAAATATTTTGCACAGCGAAACCCTATCAGTATTAGATAAGGTGGGAAGCACCTACATACTATGTATGTATAAGCTTTTAAGAATTTCTGACCTCCGAAAAGAACCGCTGACAAAATATTAAACAATGGTCAATAACTGGGTTTGTTTAGGAAAAAAGTTGTTTACAAAGCACCACAAAACCGGAAGTAGGTTTTGGATGATGAATCAAAAGACGCTCTAACAAAATTCACACTACTAACATAAGTTAGCGAAACAATCAGTTATATAATGAGTTGTTTACCATTTGGAAATATAATTCATTTAATGAAATAGTAAATATTGTTTACCGAATTTTATTTATTTCGTGTATTTTTGCATTCAACCCACGACATTGTTAGTACATTGTTTTTACAAGTTTTGATCTTTAAATATGTTTTTGTTCAGCGAAAAAATTTAAGTCAACTCAGACATTATTAAACTTAATTTCTATGCAATCAGAAGGTGTCTTCAGTGGTGTCCATGATGGGGTTTCGGCGGTTCGTGGGGGTGATGCGGGTCCGGATGCGGATGGTGATCACCAGGATGTGCAGGTCCCTTCGGCGGGTTGTGAGGATGGTGCGGCGGTGGAGGCATTTTCCCAATAGCAAGTTCGACTACAAACTGGCTTTTCGCTTCGTTTTCCACCCTATATATAGTGGTAGTCGGGAGGAATTGTTGGGTTTTCCATAAAGCCACTTTATCGGCTAATGGCGCGATAAGGTGTGTCAAGTATGTGTCAACTTTATATCGGAATTTCCCGAATGACAAATAGTCGGAATCTAGAATGCTTGGGACATCCCTTCGGAGGCGGATTCTCCTTAGTGTTCACTAATTTTTCATTTACCCAAACGATCTGTCCTGTAGTGTTTGAATTTACAAATATTTGCCTTGTTTAAAATTATCGCGTGAAAAAATGTTTAATTGTGATATTAGCGAGACGCTGCTGGCCGTCGATGAAGTGGAGCTTTCTTTCGAGCGAACCTTGCGGAACATCAGCAATATACAACAACGCTACAATATGGTTTCGTCCTTAAGAAGGAAAGCGGCCAGGGCAAAGGAATCGTTCGAGGCGGAGATCCAGGCGGCCATCACGGAACCGAGACACACCAAAGTGGTGACACGGAGGAGTCTAAAGAAAAAGAAGTTGGTAGGCAGCGAGCGGCGGATCAACAGAGGAGAGAAGGAAAGATTGACCACGGTACAAGAATCGTTCAAGGAGGCATCCGTGGCGGCCTTGAACGAACTGAAAAGTCGGCCCAAGAGCTCAAAGAAAAGGATTTTGGGACGGGTCAAAAAGGACAAGAAGACAAAAAGGACCAAGCTTCCCACAGAGAGACCTCTGCCCGCCCTGCCCACCACTCCGTACGAGGAGAATGCGCCCCAAACGATTTGCTTCCGTGCAACGAACTACTTATACGAAATTCGCAGTACCGCCACGAAAATCTTACCCCGAAAACCGTATGCCGGTCTCATCCGCAGACTCTACCGGGCAGCGCGGCGGAAGGCTCAGCAGGAGGCCTTGGATCAGCAGGATCACGAGCAGTCTCTGGACTGCTGCTGCTCCTGCTCCTCATGCTGACTGGTCTGAAGAAAAATTATTCCATGTCTGTTGCATATTTTTAGGCTTTTTTAAGCTTTTAAGTTTCCAGCAAAATTTTGTGCAAGTGTAAACAAATTTTATTTTGAATAATGACTACAGAAATGTATAAAAAAAGAAGGATATAATGGAGCATTTATTGTTTTACTTGAATGCTTTATCTTGCGGTTCCTTTATTCCTTATATCGGTTAGTATATATATTTATATGGAAGTCAAGCATTGGACTTAATTAATGGTATTAAATACTTAATACTTGAATTGATAAATTTCTAGCCTCCTTAAACATCCCTAAGAAATTGCCATAAAAATAAAAACTAAATTTATATAAATACCAAAAGAACTCAATAAAATACTTTCCATTTTATATAGTAAGCTAACATTTTCCGCGCCTAATTGAATTTTAATTTGATCGAGTTTTATCTTTCCCCCTCTATAATTTTCAATAACCAGCCACAGCATCGATTACCCATGGCAATTGTCGCAACAATCGGAGGGTCTGACTTAAGGAAATATTTGAAGGGATGAGGAAACCAAAACAAAGAAACGTTTGCTTATTTACGAGTCGCATTTTGTATGGGCAACTTAAACGCTAATGGCATAAACATCCGAGACGTGAGCGAAATGCTTAAAAGCCGCTTCAAACGAACAGGACAACGGCACCAAATGCACACTGAGGCTATGGCGACTGTAATGTGTAGCCGCCGTCCAAATCAAATCTCAAATCATGCACGCCGCTCCCTTGGACAAGGAGAGGCAGGAGGGAATTGAAAAGCGCCAGGACCAGAAACTGAAACCGGGAAGCAGCAACCTGATTCCGATGACGAGGACTGCACTCTGCACGGGGGAAAATTGTTTGAAAATTCAATTCACACATTTGCCAGTTGTCGATGATTCTCTGTGATTTCGACTTTGCCCCAAACAGGCCGCAATGGTAATGGCGCTGGAAGCTTCTTGCTGGCTCATCCGCTGCCTCACAGATCCGGCCTACGATTTTGAGGTTTCCTTTGGTGTTTACACACGGAGAAACTGGGGTGGATATGTGATAATGTTTAAGTATATACACTTAAACAAAAAGTATTCAAGAAAGTTTCAGAATGTGTTTTATTTCGCTTTACTGCAGTTACGATGAATTTAATTTCCTCCTAAACGTTAGGATTTTAATATAAACTTAGGTTAAACCATTCTGATGTTTAATCAAAAATAATTTTTGTTTTATTTATTTTTATTATTTATAGGCCTTATGTCTTTCCTACTGTTGGTCACCTAAACTATCACTTTTTATTTTAATATACATCTTTTAAATAGTCCTGAAAAAGCCCCTCATTTTCCAAGTGTTCCCCAATTCAATTTTTTTTACTTTTGGTTTTCCTGCAAATAAGTGGAAAATCGCAACGAATTGTTACAAAGTCAGCACCAGAGGTCTGTGGAGTGTTCCCGGCACGTGCAGATCGAACACTCGACTCGACTGCGTCCATATCCATGGCACAGAGCTCATCCTGGTCACAGCCTCCTGCTCCTGCTGCTGTTCCTGCTCGTCTCCTGGCATGTGTTTGAAATCTGAGCAAGCTTCTGAGTCTTTTTGGCCAAGCATTCCTGCCCGCTATTTTGTATGCAAAGAGTTGTTCAAAATTTAATTTATTTACTTTGCCCTCCAGATGCTGTTGTTGTTGTCCTTGGTGGTCCTGCTCCTGCTCCTGGTTCTCGTGTTGGAGCAACTGCCTGTTTATTGTCTGCAAATGAAATGCGTCTATGTCTATGTCCCGTCTGTCGCTGGCTTTCTTTTTAAACGAATTACCATTTGCCAGCTTTGATGTTGGTCTGGTTCCTCGCATCTTCAACGGACTTTCTTCCCGGTCTTTCAGGCGATTTTAATTTTTTTCGGCTTGTTCCAGCTTTTCTCCTTTCTTTTCTTCGTTTTTTGGGTTAGTTCTGCTTTGACGCAAACTTTGCAGACCATAAAGTTTTGACTTCATGCAATTTTAATGACTTAACGAGCAGCATTCCGTTTGACATGGGAGTGTTTTTGGTGCTGGGGGTGGCGACTGGCTGGAAGCGGCAGCTAATTAGGCAAACGCTTTGCGATTACCAAGCGAAAATTTCACTTTTCCACTTTTACTCGCTTTTTTTTGTGGTAACTTTACAATTGCAGAAACATGACTTGACGTATAATGCATATTCTGTTTTAAATATTGGTAATTTATTTTCGCGGTACCGACAGGATACAAGGGCCTATAGCTTGGCCTCAAATGAATGAATTTCAAAATTAATTAAATCTAGTAAGTGCGACTTACGGTAACAAAATCTGACAGTAAGCAAGGGAATTATTGGACCATAAAGATTCAATGTTGGTTGAATTTTTGCAACGTCTATATTTGCAATAGCAACACCAATTGATGGCTGTTTAATATGTTCCTATCAACATTTGCGTACATTTTCTTATGCCTTCCACTATTTTTCATGAAAGTTTTTTATACATTTATTAGGTAATTAGATAACTGAACTGTTCTATTAATTTGATCTCAGTCAGTCATACTTGACTGTAACTTTCCTTGATTTTAAATTAGTCAGTACTTCGACTACCGTCCACAGCAATAAAATATTTTTAAGTAACTTTCAGGCCATTTAAAAAAAATGATTCTGTAAAATAGAAGTTAGAGCTGAGGAATACATTTTACATAAAAATATATAAACGCATATTCAAAATTATTAAAATATTCTCTTCAAACTTAAATTAAAATAATTTTCCCCCTAACCCATACATTATGCACTTTTGTTCATAGAAAAACTATTTTAGCTTCGCTTGTTTTTTTAATTTAATTTTTATTAAATGTAGCTTTAATTTAGACAAATAAATTAAGAATTAATCATATAATAGCTATGGTCAACATACATATTATGCTAACATGTTCGTGGCGTCGATGAGCAAAACCGACTGTTAATAGGGAGTTCCTGTAAAAAATGCGCACAAAAAACAAGCAAAATGGGGAAAGGCCTCGTCGATGCGATGTTAAACAATGAATAGAACGCAGAGAAATAAATGGATTCGGTTTGATTTTAGTGATGTTGTGTGTGTGTGTTTGTTGAGTGTGTTGTGGGATGACTAAGTCCGATGCCTTTGGACTGTGGGGGAGAGTCTGAGTCGCCAGTGGTGGCCAAGTCGCTCATAACATGTCCCTAAGCACCTCCTTCTGGGCAGCGGTCAGCTTCTCCGGGAACTGGATGTCGAAGGCCACCAGGAGATCGCCCTTGCGGGTGGTGTCCTTGGGAAAGGGCAGGCCGTATCCCTGGATCCGCTTCACCGTGTTGGGCTTGATGATCTCCTGCATGGTGCTGATGCGCAACTTGTCGCCGGACATGGTAGGAACTTGGAAGACAACGCCGCACAGAGCCTGCAAATAAGGAATTTACAACATTTATAATTATGTATGTATACATTTTTTTATGTTATTGTATTTATTTCCGTTCTTGGCTTATCAATCAAAATGGTCAGCAAATACCCCGGCCAATAACTCAATTTCGAGCCCGAAATGAACAAGCACAACCACATGAGTCCCACTGTCGAGTGGGATCTATCAATCTTTTCTGGGTAATCCTGTTTGTGTCCCCCCCACCACCAATGCCTGATTCTTTTCTTAGCTCCTTGGAGCTTTTAGCTTGGAAGGTCCTATGTTTGCTTTCGTATCGAACATAACATTCGTAAATCCTTTTTATGTTGCCTAATTCGTGTTTAAACATGTTGTTGACACGATTCCATGCCCTCGTCCATTTTCGAAACTCCCTTGTTTGCCTTTCCTTTCGCTTTCCAGACACTTTCATTGATACTTCTTTGACATACGATTTGTTTAATTGGCCCACTAAAAGATGGGCATCAATCAGGTTTTGTCTGGGCCACGACATTGATGTGGCTTACCCAATTAATTCCCAAAGAACTTGGCCAAAACTCAAGATTGAGTCTGTTTCCCCCGGGAAATCTTTCATTAAGTTAAAGATGATTTAATTAAAGCTTATTTCTTCCAAAAACGATATCAAGAGCGGCATTTGTTAGTTTCTTATCTTATCGTTGAAGTGTGTTTTGCTTTTTATAACGGATAATACCTGGAAAAACTATTACTCGCAAGAAGTGCATGGTTCAAGGAGTATAAAAACGATTTGACAAGAAATTGAGTCTGATAAGAAACGCCCGGGAAGTTTACATTTAATAATTTTTAAATAAACTTAAGTAGTAAATAAACTTACATTGGATTTTTCATAGATTTCTATGTAAAAAAGATCTGAAACCTGCAGAATGCCATTGACTAGTTCTTTGTTTGTTTTTGGTATGATTTATTTGTAATCAAAATGTTCTACATTTTACACATTCCGCATTCAAAATGCCAAATATCGAATATTTTCATAACGCGAAACAGAAATGATAAATAATCCCAACATCTCCTGTGGCTTGCCTTGTTAGCAAATGTCAGGGCAGAATCAGTTCTTTAGAAATACCCCCAGAAATATGACAGATTGTCCGCGGTAATCCTTTCGGGGCCACATTCCAGCACACTGCGTTTGGTAATGCCTTCATTTTTCAAAAGTCTCGTTCCGAACCCATAAACAACCAATAACTGGGATGTCAAACCCTTCCTCAACAATGATTTATGAGTCCCACTGCACGGCACACAAAAAGGGATTTGATCTATTCCCGAATAACCGGCCAATCCCCAAGATTCCTATCCACGATGGCTGATATAATATGTTATGCCATGCCATAACTTGTCACAAGTGATTTGTAACCAAAGAACTTGCCGGACACGTGTTAAATAGTTGTCAATGTGCTGCTCTGAGCCTCACCCAATAAAATACAAATAAGATATAAATTCAGCGCAAAAAATCACTTCAAACATAAATAAATAGAGACAAAACCAAAGTGCACACCTTATGAATATTTAAACATACATATATATATAAATAAATTGTACGTATGTACATATGGCCGTACTTTTATATCGCGGCTCGGGTATTTGCCGACTGGCGAATTTAAAGCGATGACAACATAAACTGATGACGACAGACCCAGAAACGACAACAAAAACGACAATATCAACCTGTCCCCATGATGACGGCGACCAGCATCAATATTTTTTTAATGGAAATGTTGAAAATGTTGTCGCAGCCAAAAAAAAAAGAAGCCAAAACATACATACCTATATATAAATCTGTAACGCTTAAATACTTTGCTACCTTTTACGTAAGCTGAAGCATAAAAAAGGCCGAAGCAAAGCGGAACAGCGAAAAAAAGGGAATAAACCGTGAATAGCGATTCGATTAAATTTTGCGACCATTTCCCATCGGTGTACCTGGGATCAGGCCTAACGAGAGTTTAGAAAAACCGAAGCTGGAACTTGTTTTGCAAGGCTCCGAAAAAATCTAGGGGAAAGAGAGAGATTTCGTCGCCTAAATGATATATCTAAATGTCGGCTTCAACTTAACGGAAAGCTTCAGGCAGTAAACATAAATTTTGCCATATTTTTTCGGCTTTTTAGAGGCTGTCCCAGACAATTACTCTCGCCGAATGAAGTAAAGGTTTAGGCAGGAGTTTTTTCGAGGAAAACAAATCAACAACATTCAATCGCATGTCATAAAGCATTATTCTTCTGGCACTTTTTGTTGTGAGCCCCTCAAAACCGTTCTCCCCTCTCCCCATTGACAACTGTCATCAAAATGCAAACGAAGTTTTCGACTACCAAATGCTTCTGTATGGAGCTTCCTATTTTTTAGGTTTTTTTATTTCGTTGGGCTCTCCCCACTCGGAGCAAATCATTTTGCAGTACGACCAGGCTACCCATCGAATGACAATGCCATTGGACAGACAACGTCTGCCCATCAGTTACAACCATTCCCAGGTCCTGCTGGTGAGTCCTGGAAATGCTCGTACATCCTTGAATTGTTCATCAATTTTAGTTTGCTGCATTTGCGAGAATTCTGACGCAGGCACTCGAAAACAAAAACCATTGTTAAATTTGATTTCCATTTCGAAAATATATGTATATACCGCTGGTCACGGATTTACACAGCAGGAAAATGTTGTATAATTGTTGAAATCATGAAATATTTAATATTTTAAATATATAATAAGTTCCCAAAATAAAATGATTGAGGACTTTTTTTTTTCACCGGAAAGGACTTCCAAAATTATCGTCATATCGATAAAATCGAAATAAATCGATATTTTGATAACTACGATAAATTAAAAATAAATCTCTATTCTATTACAAAATCTCCAAACACCGAAGTTAAATCTTTTTAACAATCTATTTATGCAAAGGCTTTAATAATCATTCACTTGCGAAGATTATCCATACTTCAAAAACCACTTGTTAAACTTTATTATATTTATTCCTGAAACTGAGTAACTTTTGTGGATATAGTATATACATATATCGGACTTTTTCCCTCAAGAAACAGCTGTATTTTTTGGTTAATATATAAACACTCTCAATACTGATACAGATCATTCTTAATAATACTACTGATGATCATAGATTATTTTGAAAAATATTGTGTACTTCGAGCAGTATTGTTTTTTATAGTCCATTGTGAATTTTTTGAGATTAAACATTCTTACACATTTTAAAAACTGTTCCTACATTGTATTATTTTCTAATCACCATATTTAAGAGAATTAATAACATACACTTACAAGTTTATTAGCACAATTTAAGTCTTTAAACAAACCCTACCCATTCGAAACGTGCTGTAGATCCAGCCAAGTCCATATATCATCGGCCATATGCATAAAAATAATATAACACCAAAACGTAGAGAAAAAATTAATTCGAAACTCATTGACTTGAATTTTATCGTAAACGACGATGATGTAATTTATGGGTCGCATTAAATTTACTGCTGCAGCGTCGACGCGTCGTCGAAGGCAACAACAAATTATGACAGAAAAATTGAAATTTTTGTTGGCAATTATGTGGATGAACATATATGGAGAGCTTCAATTGCCTTATGGCGGCTGCTTTATTGAGGCAAACAGAATCTTACGAGAGAGTTGGTTAAGCATGTGATTATAAAAATTAAGATTTATTGCCTTTAAAACAAAACAGTTTGGGGAATACTCTTCAAAGGGGGACCACAAGTGTCTGCTTTAATTTAAATATTAGATTATTATTAATTTAGGCCATTCATTGTTGGTCCCAAAAAAATTGTAAACAACTTAAAGCCAAGACAAATGCCTGTCGGAAAATACATTTCAATTAAAGCCATTCCTATTACACAAACCGTGTCAAATACTTCTATATAGAAAGAACAACATGACACTTTTAGCTCAGGCCCGAAACCAATATGGAATTCATAAATTCAAAACAGAGGCACGAAAATATTTGGCCAACTATGCCATAAGCGGTGTGGGGACCGAGCGAGAAGACCAAAAGTATTTACTAAATTTGTCGCACTAACAAGCAATAAAATGTTAAAAATCCCCAACCGAGCCAAGTCAACTATTTAATCTACTTAATGCAATTAACAATTTTAACATGACTGCAAACTCAGTGGCGTGTCATTTCAGTTTGTTCGTCTGCTAGTTTTAAGTATTTCAAAATTTTTGATATTTTCTCAGTATGTTTCTGCTTGTGTTTTCCTTTAGTTTTTTGTTATTTTGGACCTGACCATATTTGCGGTATTAAGTGAACAAACAAAAAATGTTGTGCGAAGTTTTGCGCGCTGGCGACTGTGTAAAAATTTAACACCTCAGTGGGAGCCGCTATAGAGCAGATTGCTGGCCAAAATTGTGCCTCCTCCTCCTCACCCCCAATCTCGATTCCAATCTCTGTTCTGTCTCCGTTAATTGAAACTTGACCATGTTGACCAATTTGGCTGGGTGCCTCGGAGCGGAGCTCGTCTGGTCACCGCGTATATGGTAAATTTGCCATAACCATAATGCCTGCCTGATTCCATTACAATTTGATTTAGGCACTGGCTGCGCCTCTAATTGGGCGCCATACTGTGAGAACCCAACCGCAGGTCGCGACTGAATTTCTGATATCTGGCAAGAGATCGCTCCGAAGCGCGGTCTAAGGTCTCGCTGAAGAGGTGGCTCAAATTGGAGCTTGTCCTTAATCTTTAAATTCGACCTAATATACATTCGTGTAAAACCAATTCCCAACTTTGCGGTCTTCAATTTTAATACTCTTTTTTTCAATTTTTTATATAAAATAGGGTAGTAATAAATCAGAATTATTAACCATTTGACAGCCCTTTTAATAACCTATTGAAAATGTAGTCACTGCTCAGCTTAAAATACTAATAGTTTGAGTAGATACAAACCCCCCTTAGTGGTATTCACATATTAATAATAAAGATTCCCGATTCCTATCTCGAATACTCCTACCATTACTACATTAACAATTAAGGACTCATCTATCGCTTTATAGTTCTTTTTTATGGTTCAAACATCTTATAAAAGCTTAAATCTCAAACTCCAAGCTCTCTGACTTTACTTGTATTTTTCTTTTATATTACTTCTCACCACGATAATTTCCCTTTTCAAGTTATTTGAATTAGTTTTCAGTGAATTAAACCCTCATCCATTTCCAGGCACTCACCTGTTTGAGCGTCAGTCTCGCCGTGTAGCGCAGATCGCTGCCCTCACGCTTGAACATCGCGTGGGGCTTGTCCCTGATGATGAACACAATGTCGGCGGGGATTTTGCCGGGCGCCTGGTCGCCCTCCTTCTGGAAGGTGACCTTGGTGCCGGACTTCCAGCCCGGCTTGATGGATATCTGCAGGACTTTGTCCTCTTTGCGGGAACTGCCATCGGGCTGGACGACGCGCCGGGAGATTTTCATTTTCTTAACACAGCCGTGGTAGATCTCCTCGAGCGTCACGTAGAGATCGTGCTCGACGGGCGGATCCTGCTTCTGCTCCTTCTTAAAGGGCGTGTGCACGTTGAAGGAGTGTGACCTGAAAGAGGGCCTGCGAGAGATTAGCAAGGATTCTGGATTCTGGACACGAGATGGACCAACCTGAAGGCACTCCCCAGACCGTGACGGGATCCAATGCCACCGAAGGGCGATGAAAAGAAGTCGGGCTCCGTGTCCAGATCGAAGACGTTCTTGTCGAACAGGTTGTCGCCCATGTCAAAGAACGAGGCGAACGGATTGCTGTTGCCGAAGAACTGGGCGAATGTGGCACGCGGATCTCCATGGAACTGATATGTGAAAGAGTTGGTTGAGGGACCGCCATTTCGTGTTCCTAAAAAGAAATGGAATCATTGAAAATTATTTAAAATATAATTCCTTCAAAGAAGTTTTAAAAAAAGAAAACCTACCGCCACTCTTCAGACCATCCTCCCCGTATTTGTCGTACACCTCACGCTTGCTCTTATCCGAAAGGACCTCGTAGGCCTCGGCAACCTCCTTGAACTTCTCCTCTGCATTGGCGGCTTTGTTTTTATCGGGATGATAGCGAAGCGCCAGTTTCCTGTACGCCTTTTTAATCTCCTCGTCGGTGGCAGTTTTTGGCAGCCCTAAGGTTTTATAGTAATCTTTACCCATTGTAGGTTCTTTGTGTGTATGAGCGGGTTCTATGTATGTAGGTAAAAGTTAACACTCAAGTTCGCAGTACTCTAAGATCTGAAGTTCGGGAAATACAATTAAATATATTTCAGATAAATATATTTATATTTTGAGTGGCTCACAAATAATATCAGTTATCGGTATTCCATATATAACAAAGGTTCATCCAGGGACCTGCTTAGTGGCTATGATACTGCTCCAAAGTTTTCCTCCCTTTTCCTCTCTATAATGGCACATGCATCTTGTCGATCTCTCGCTCGTTCCTTAGCGCTTTTATCAGCAAAGATCTGCAAAAAAAATCAGCAAATGTATATTTATTTAGATGTATATCGGTGCTGGGATCACCATAAGGCGCGTCACAGACCCTGGTCTTGTTCAATGCTAAACGGCCCACGCCTTTTACTAAATTTAGATCGCCCAGCTAGCGAAGTATTTTTTCCGGAACATATGAACATTTTTATGCGCACTTCTCACCCTTTCTACTCTGATATCTGTGCCGATGGACACTTTAAAATGAAATACTTCGAAGGACCTTAAAATGCAAGTTCAAATTAAACGTCACTTCAATTCACGCTCTACATATTAATCCATTTATTTGATATGTTAAGCTTTCGACAAACAGAACATACGTACATCGCAAACACTTAAATATGTTCGCATATACATATGTACAGCGAAATATTTCTGGTGTTGAATTCATAATTGAAAATGGTTCTCGAGCCAATTTGCATTGACCTTAACATTTCTGAAAGATCTAAAGATCTGTGTGCGTCCAATTGAGTTTAACCATCTGAGCCATCTGAATTAGAATTGACGATGACATTTATGAATATTTCGGAGACAGCCCCAGATCGCCGGGGGTAGGAATACCCCCAGTGGGATGGCGTCAAGTCCATTAGAACTTGATTAGTTGACATTTCTATCAGGAGGCGCGGAGACAAGTGTAATATAAAACGGTTCCTGCTTCGACTCTGCCTGCGGTTTCCTCAAAACAATCAATCCACAAACGATAATAAGACCTTTCATCTTGAAAAGTTAATCAAGTTGGGTCTTTGATAACATTATGTGATCTTAACCACAACAATCAGGCCGCATTGATCGTCTAGAACTAGAGGAAACTAAGTATATAAAGTTGCGGTTTTCACTTGTACACGTGATTGAGATTTTAAACGGGAAGGAAATAAATCGCAGTAATTGAGATTTAATTGAATATCGCCATTTAACATGGAATTTACTTATTGGGTTGCTATTTTAAACTTTACTAAAATTAAAGAAGCAAAACGACAAGGTTATAATTTGTGGAAAAGCTTTAGTCGAACGCGACGGAAAGCATTAGAAAATGTTGCAAAACAGGTGTTGTTAGGCAGTACCCAACGTTGAGTGCCGTAAATAAAAGTCACAGATGGACTTGGTTAATTTTAAGATTTATATTCAAACCTGAATCTAACATAGCAAAATGCACAAGAAAATATTGCGCTTCAAATGTGTCTAAGAAGATGTTGAGCAACATCGATGTTGCAAAGAGTTGGCGCTATGACATGATACCCTAGAATGAAAATAAAAAGAGTGACTCAACCCACTCATTCACTCATTGTAAAGCCTGCGGTTTGGGCTATTTCAGCATCTTAACATCGTATAATCCACAATAAACACGATCGTCGCTGAGACCCCTAATTGCACTGAAGGTCTGTCATCGCTCAAGTTCAAGATCCCGAATATTCATTAGTACTCAAGATGTCAACACTCAGGCCGGCAATCCGCACTCTAAACAGATTTTAGCCTTGGACTCTACCGATTTCATCTTGGAATATCGTTTCATAAGCGTAAATACGTAGAGACGAGAATATGCAAACTTGTTGCTTTGACAATTTTCAACAGCGAATTATCCGATGCCAAATCGCTGAGCGAAATGTCTGCCTTGAATTGCAATTCTGAGGATGTCGCAGAGAGTGAGAGGGGCACATGATATGTGGGCTATTGACAGCAGACGATTGATGCGATCAGCGCCATTCCTTTCCATTCCAGACATTAGTCAGCTGCAGTTTGCATATAATTTGCCAGCGGATCGTGAAATCTATTCCGGATCGGTTCATCGATTCGTGCCAAATGTGTGCCAGATTGAGCGAGTCGCCAAAAGATTTGAACGGGCGGGGACAAGGTCACAGCGAGAAAATATAAACACCAATAGATATAGGACTCAAATTGAAATGTGTGTTTTCCAACATTCTGGCAGCGTTTTCTTTTATTCAAAGAAAGTTTTCCGCTCTCCCGCTCGGCCAGCAAAAAAAATGAATAAATAAAATATGAAATATGTGTTATGCAAGGCGCGATTGGATTATATTGTATGTTTTATGCGTTTGCCACATTCCACCCATTTCATATTGAATGCTTTTTGTTGAGATCTTTGCAAGCGTTTAAATAATTCCCTTTATAGCTCTTCATTGAATTATTGGCAATGTTTTTTGGCATTGTTCCGCGTTAAATTACGAGCTTAAGGTGTACAATAAAATCATGCTGAAATCGAAATTATGGCCATCGATAAGTGTATATATAAACCCGATTTTTTATGGCGCGCCCCCACCCAGATGACAGTTACAACATGTTTGAGGGGGAGAAACTTCCACTTCCGCGTAAATAATTCACCAGACACTGGCTCATTTATTGATTACAGAATAACATTTGTTTAACAATTTATTGGATGCCCGCATGTATTGCATTATTAGTGAATTGCTTTTTCAATGTTTTCATTGTCATTTCGCTTCGTTTTCGTTTTCGAATTTGCATTCGCATTTGAATTTCGCAGTCTTTCCATTATTTCTGTGCTGCGTTATAAATTGTCGTAGGTTATGAGAGGCCAAGTGAAAAACAGAGGGGCGGGGTCCAGGACGGGGAATGAAAATGTTTGTGTCGTCCCCGGATTGCACTAATTGAATTGAACTTGATTTATTAATGCCCCTCTCCGACTCGACAACTTTAATTCCCATTTCGCCTCTCCCTCGCTCTCGTTTGTAAATATTTTCAACTAACGCCTGTGCCCGAATGAGAGGCGGCGAATTAAAATTAAAAGAAACAAAATTTAATAATAACCGAATATCAAATTGTTTCCCCTGATTTATGTGTTGGGACTTTCAAATTTTATATTTATTGCTCTGGAGATCAAAGTCAAGTGGCAAGGGGTCTGGATATTGTGGATTAACCGGTCACTAATGCGACAGTCACCAATTTGTCTGCATGGATAATTCAATTTCAAAACCTATGTACATATATAAAAAATAGTGTCAGTTTTATAAGCCAGAGTTAATTATAAAAAAAAAAAAAAGTGATCGCAATTGAATAGTTGTACTGATCACTTCAGGATACATGTTCACTTGTTCATTTTGTAAAAGAGTTGTATTGCTCACTTGTTCACTGTTCACTGCAAAGTTTCACTGTTGCTTAATAACTCACTTTTTCACTTCTATACATCCAGTTTAAAAACAATAGAAATAATATATAGTGCGTTACAATTTACTTTCAAACTTTACATAATTTCATATTAAAACATCAAACACCAATGTAAATTAAAGTATTAAACACAAGAAAAATTAGTAATAAATTACTAAGCTCGGCACCTACAAATTTTATGGCACCGCAGCTTTGCAAGGGAATTTTATCTGAACATCTGAGCAAAGTTACAAAAAATAAACACTGAGCTAAAATTATAAACTAAAACATAAACAAAAAAGGAAGCTAACTTCGGCATGTCGAAGTAAGTTGCAGTAAGTAAGAAGAAGAATGAAAATGTTCTGACTTTTTCGCTTTCTCGGGTACTGACATTAGATAAATGTTGCGAAAGAAAAATGTTGCGAACGAGAAATGTTGCAAGCGAAAAATGTTGCGTACGAATTTAATGAATTTATATATATATTCCTATGGCTGCTATATGATGGAGATGTCTCCTTCACTGCGTTGCAAACTTCAGACTAAAATTATAATACCCTGCAAGGGTATAACAAGCTAAATGAAAAAAAATTAAACTAGTGAACAAAAACGAAAAATTAGGGTAAAAAACTATTATCACTCATGAGCAACGCAACACTAGTTTTAATATCGAAAGATATATGAAATTTAGGGTATTTTTATTTTAAAATAATGTAATTTTGATCAAGAAATATATTAAATTTGTAAGCTCTTTATGGTTACGTATGTGTATATGTTCTCTATTTATTATTTATATTTTATAAAGATGTTCATTGACAGTTTTTGTGGAACAAATGTATTTCACAAATTCAATTTCCAATAATGTTGCTGTATCAAGGTTGATCCCCCCCTGATTCTCATTCAACTTCAAATCGCCAAAGTCCAACCATTCACTCTCGCTCTCGAAGACCAATGCTCAAATCCCCCTTTGTTGTTATTATTTTGTATTTTCAAAGTCAACAACAAAACCCATTCATTGTCAACCTAGTCGCTTTTTGTTTATTGCTCTTCGGAATCGGGAAAAAAATATAACTGATCAAGCTCCATGAAGTTTATTCACCCACACTTGGCAAAACGCCGCCAAAAATCGCAAATTTGAAATGGAGAAAAACGAGTACGACAAGAATCCAAATATTTGTCATATCGTTTAGGCAAAGCAACATTAGATGACCAAAAAAATGAATAAATAACCATCGGTAGATTACGTCTCGCATAGCCAATACATTGGGGTGGGTGTTTCTAAGCCGCAAATCTGATGCAAAAATAGGTCCAATGACTAAGCGTATTTACCTTTAGCCGTACATCTCCCACACATAATCGCCACACTAAACATTTTCGATTTTGGAGAAATTTGTTGTTGTTTTTTATAAATGAATCAGCATCGAAAAATTTGGAGAGTGATCTGTGCTCTACTGGAGGCTGGCTAATTCCTCAGGGGACTTTATCAGCCTTTACGCTGGAATTTCATAGAAACTTGGCTCAGAGAGAAGCATTGATTTCTAGGCAACAAAATATTTGTGCAACTTTTCCATTTCCGTTGATTTTGGTTTTTAAGCAAATACAAAAGCAAACAACAATTTGCATGAAATAACCATTAAGGCAAACATATTGTATAGAAGATTTTCGAATTTGAATTTTGTCTCACCGAAATTTGCATTCTGGCAATGAGAATAAAAAACTTGTTCCATCTGGTTAGAATAAATGTGTAAATAGTTTTTGTTCTGATTTTGTTGTGGAAAAATGAGTGGAATATGCAGAATTTTGGGAAATACCTCAGTTTGTAACTCAACTCGCTAATTTAAGCGAATTTTGCAGGGGCCGCAGTTATCTTAAATATTTTTAATTGCCCGCAAAGCTGTATTTTAATTTCCGCTCATTTAAAAAGCATTCATTAATTAATATAATTAAAACAAGCTTTTTTTAGCATTGCGACAGTGAAAACGAAATTAATCAATTGCAAAGACAAAGGCGCGAAAGTGTATTTCCTTGTGTTTGAGTTTTCTTTTCGCCATAATTACTTTGCTTAATTGCCCCTGGTCTTCTTTTCCTCTCTTTGGGAAATGACGAATTTTGCATGTGGTTTGCGGCCATAAAAACAATACGGGGCCATGCCCCGAGTCTTCCGCCCACCGAGCAGCTGTTCAAAGAGTTATACCTATACCAAAGAAGAGAGAGTGGAGAGCCGTCTTCGCCCCGCTCTTAGGCTGTCGAATGTGTCATAATTTAAAAATACAAAGCGAAGCACAAGAAGAGCCCGTTCACTAGGGTCCACTAACGGTGCGAACTGACAAATTCTGGTGTGATTATGATTAGCAGCAATCATTGAAAATTTCTTGTGTTTCTTGTTGGGTTTTTGGCCACTCTTTGGTGGCAATTTGTTGCCATTTGGTATTGACCATTTGCCTCATACCGAGGCTTTGCATTTGGAGGCCAACAACCAAAAGCCAAAAAAGAGTATTTTTAGTTTATTTTTATTTTTTTCGCTATGCGCCTTCAATCATAATCGGCTGCTGCCCTGTGTGTTTACTTTTTATTTATGAATTGTGGCCAGCTAAATTTGAGTGGTTGAAAAATGAGGCAATAGTGGCATTAGACAGCCAAAAAAAAGTGCCATAAAAAGCAGACACGACCGCAAGAAATAAAGAGGAGGAGACAGCTTTATAATAGATTTTTTCTGCCACTAATTCGGATGTCTGTTGAGTTAAATGTTAAATTAAATGTGCTAGAAATGTTGGCATATAGTTTAGTTATGCAAAAAAGGCAAAAGACATCAGCATCATGGAAAAATCCCAGTCTGTTTATCAGCTATAGTTTGGACACCTCTATATTCCCTCCTAAGCTTTTTTCAAATCTTTTAATATTTTATTTCTAGAAGGTTAATTTCGTTCTTCTTATCGTATACTTCGTTTATACGAAAGACTAAACCTAAAGTTTTCATTTATTTCCCATCCACCCTGTATATGCACCTTTTCCCTAACCGAAATTTAAACAAATCTTTTCACACTTTTCTCACACACATTCTGTGTACACAGAGAATAGAAAAGCCCATGAATATTCCAAAGAATCGGCATGAACATTTCGAAAAATAATCAGGCGAACTGGGCAAGAGCGAAATTTGGTGAGAAAAAAAAACATATACACAAAAATAACTAAAAATGCTAAAAATAAAACTTATTTAAAGAAATGAAACCATGAAAATTCAAAAACACACAGGCCAAAGCCAAAAACGATGGCAAATACAAAAATATAAATAATAAAGGCGAGCGGAGCAGCGTCGACGAGAAGAGTGCTGCTGAGCTGAACCAACCGTGAAGAAAACGTGAAAATCGTTGGCTTTTGGACTTGTGCAGATGTACACTCGGCGTATACTTTATGTAAGGTTTTCGGGGTGCACTCCACCACAGCGATCCTGACGACAACTTGACTTTCCTTCGCTTTGAATGTTTCTTTTCCAATGTTTTGTTTCTTCAAGTCCATAAAAAGCACTTTACAGCACACAATTGTTTACGGGTTGTTTAAATGTATGCGATGTAGGTATATTTGTGTTATTTTGCTTTGACCACATTTGGCAACGATACGAGGCGATCACGCACACACACACTCCAGCAGCAGTCTCGCACACACACCATCGCACGATAACACACACACACAGCCAGGCACTGCAAGTCCGTGATTAATTGTCATTGCAAACCAATAAATTTGGGGGACTCCTTACAATTGACGGTGATCGGGGCGTATGCTTGATATGGATTTCCAATCCTCTGATTGCTCGGTTTGGCTCTTTTTTTTAGATACTTTTTTAGAATTTTTTAATTATTATTAGCGCGGGCTTCTCGCTGCCAATTTGCCGCAATAGACCGTTAGACAACCGACGACGCGACGACCGTGGAAAAAGCAGCTATCAGTGGAGGCGACAACGCTTGGCACTTACTGAACGATCCACCACCGACTGGCAACCGTTCGAGCAGCAGCACCACTCCACACCAGTTGCCACAATCAGGGAGAGACCCTCGCTCGGTTGGATCTTACTCAGATCTGAGAGCCCCCCGTCTGACGCATACTGCTCCCAGAGAGACCCGAAAAAGAGAGGTTGGCCCCGCGCGAGTTAAAAGTGAGAGGGCAGCTCTCCTTTTTCCCTATTTAATTTTTATTTCTTCGTGGCCGCCGCCACATGTAGCCTAAGTACGTATGTACGATCGAGGAGGAGCGGAAAAATAACGAAAATCAAGTACAAAAAACTGAATTGGACTGGTCGTTGTCGGCGCCGCTCCATGCGAGAACCGCGATCACCACCGATTTGCGTTATGCGTCATCATACTGCGGCCCGCGGAGCTTTTTCCCATAGGTAAGTCGAAAGCTTTGCCGGCGACGGATCAAAAAGTAGGCAAGGCGGAATCGAAAACCAGTATTCCCATACCCTATAGACTGAGGCATTTACATTTTTTGATCAGAGAAGTGTTTAAATATTGTTATAAGGTAATAGAAGAATAGTAGTAGTGGCAGTACGGACTATTATTTAAACCTTGTCTTTCATTGCTTATGTAATAGAATACTTATATTTAGTTTATAAAATTTATTAGACAAGCTAACATTTCTAACAACAATTGTTACGACTCGGATTCGAAATTGGAACAGTCACATTGTTAGTCAGGAATTCTACTCAGGCAAACAATAAAAGGACGACTATAACTCGACTACATTCTATTAAAAATGTAGTCTAATTTAAAGAACCTCCCCATTTTTTTCTGGGTTTAATGGAGTCTTGATTTATGTATCTTAAATTCAGCAGACTATACTTTAAATTAACAAAACTTACAAAACGCTGGAAAATACTCAGAGACCACATGCCAATGCGAATGTCTTTTAATGCAATTTCAAATTATGAATACTTATTCAAAATAATTTCTTATGAAAAAGTGACTCAAATCTTTAATTCTTTGTTTTTATTATTATTATTTAATTAAGATAAATATTTACATGATTTTGGTCATGTACAAAAAAAACTTACAAACTGTAACTTAATGATTGTTTCAATGACACAAATACTAAAGTTAATAAAAAATGGAACTTTTATCCAAAAAATGCAGGTCTGCAGGTGGTGGTATCAACTGGTAACTGCCTGTTGGCTCACATTTTTTGTCGGCTGCTGTATCCTTTCCACTTTCGCCGTCTCCTCCGGTTCACCCTCTTTCTCTGGATCTGCTGGCAATTGAATATTAACGGCCGCCAAGGCTTCACGTATCCAAGCGGGAATGGGATCGGACATAAAGTGTCTCCTCATAAATTCCTTGACGAAAAGTGGGAACTCATCTTTCTGGATTGCCTCCCGCATGCTTCTCATTAAGCGCAGCTGATAGGCGACATTGTGGATGCTTAACAAGGAGCAGGAAACACTCTCGTTGGTGGCAATGTGGTGTAGATAGGAGCGTGTATACCGCTTGCACGTGCTGCACTCGCAGTCCTTGTCAATGGGCTCCATGTCCATTTTGTACTTGGGCTGCTTGAGGTTCAGCTGACCACTGCCTACCAAGGCACAGCCAAAGCGGGCTGTCCGCGTGGGGAATACACAGTCGAACATATCGATCCCAAGGGCTACACACACCACCAAGTCCGCTGCAAATCCGACGCCCATTAGGTACCTAGGCTTATCCCTGGGCAAGTAACCGGTGCAGACATCCACCATTCGCCAAAAGTCATGTTTGCTCTCTCCGCCACTTAATCCACCAACAGCGAAGCCGCGCACCTGACGCTCCATCAGAGCAGACACGCAACGCTGCCGAAGGGGCACATCCAATCCGCCCTGGACAATGGGGAACAGAGACTGATCGTCATCACGAGCATGAGCCTCAATGCAGCGATCCACCCAGCGTATGGTGCGTTCCATGGCTTCCTCCACCCTGGGTCCCGTGGTTGTTGTCTTGACCACGTCATCCAGCTGCATCATAATGTCGGCGCCAATGGCATTTTGAATTTGGATGGAATGCTCTGGCGTTAGCATACACTGGCTGTTGTCAAAGGGCGATCGGAAGTTGACACCGTGCTCATCGATCTCGGCTAGCTGCAGCAGGGAGACCATCTGGAAACCACCAGAGTCAGTTAAAATAGCCCTCGGCCAGCCCATGAATTTGTGGAGGCCGCCAGCTAGCTTTAGAGTCTCGATTCCCGGCCGCAGTCCCAGGTGGTAAGTGTTGCCCAGCAGAATTTGGCAGTTCAGCTCGATCAACTGATCTGGCAGAATCCCCTTCAGTGTTCCCTGAGTACCCACGGGCATGAACACCGGAGTATTTACCTCACTGTGCCTGCGGAGTGAAATTTGTTTTGAGCATTAGTCAGAGTTTAATCCCGGGAACTTAGATAGCTCACCTGAGGGTCATCAAGCCCGCTCTTGCCTTGCTGACAGAGCATTCCGCCACGACCTTGTAGGTCAGCGGAGGAATACTTCTCGGGCTCATTCAATCACGCTAAATGTCAAAGAAATGCTTGAAAAATAAATAAAACGCGAATGTTTGAGCCAAAAAAGCCGGGGCACGTTTTTTGATCACAATCCGTGTGACCGTCTTCTGATGGATCCAATATACCAAAGCTGACTAAATATGTACTTCCCGCCAAACCGAAAAATGTGAAATTTTTTAAAATAATTTGTTTGGTGTATACTTTTGCTTTTAGAAATGCTATTTAATAAATGCATACATTACATAATACTTTCCGCCAAACCGCATATTGTGAAATTTTTCAAAATAATTTTTTTGGCGTATACTTTTGCTTTTAGAATGCTATTTAATAAAAGTATACATTACATAATTATAATTTACAAAATAAAGATTAAAATTTGTTCGGAAATTTTATTCGTACGAAAATGACTAATTTGGGATATAATAAAAAATAAACGTCCAAATAACAACTGAACTTTATTGTTCTCATTTTACTCGTCTCTATTAAATAAATCATAACCTATATAATAAATGTGAAAGTAATGTTTTATGATCAACATTTAATTTCTTATATAAATTAAATTTAATTGAGCCACCCTTTGTTTATTAATTATTTACATTTATCTACTTCAGTACAGATTAAATGATTACCAACAAGGTGAGGATGTGAGGTCTAGGTAAGCAATTAACTAATTACATCAAGTCTTAAGGGGAATGGAAATAAACACGGCTTAAGGAACGCTCAAGCGTTATCATAGCGCTGCTTCATCATCTTCTTTATGTAGGTTTTGTAGTCGCTACCGGGAAACATTTGTCCTCCAGTCTTGTTTCCTAGGCCCACATTGTTAGTGCGTCCCTCAGCCTATGAATATTAAATAACAATTAAAACCTAAAAAATGTTTATTGGGATAGTATTTCGTTACCTCAATGATCTGTGTGCGCCCCTGGTTTGTTTTGCCCAAGCCCTGACCCTCTGACCAACCCATCTTTTGCATGAGGCGATTGCCCACATTGCTAGAACCGATGGGCATGGCGGGGGCTTGCCCTGCGTCTTTCTTTTGCCCCGTCTGCAACGTCTTCATGTCCTGTTCAAATATATCCCTGCTAAGATTTGGAGGCGGTGGATCGCCCTCCCCGTACTTTAGTCTCCGCTCCTTGGCCCGGTCACGATACCTACAGAAAGAAATAGCATTATTAGCAATGGAAGTTTAGTACACGACAATTAACAAATGTACGTACGACAATCCTACTTCGCTGTTAGTTTCGACGGAGCTTTGGTTAAGTTTGGCCAAGTTTTCCTTGTGCAAAGTGGATATCTTCAAGTGCTTCTGCAGTATATCCAACGATTGGAAGGCACGTTTGCAGAGCTGGCAGGTTAGCTTTTGGAAATCCACGTAGTCCGCTTCTTTGGGAGTTGCCCTTCGGGGGGCAGCAATGGCACTGGCTCCGACTCCCAAGGAAGGCCCAGTTGACTCATCCTCCGAATCCTCGGATGTTCCACCGATGGCGTTGGCCAGCTTACTTAGCACCGGTAGTTTCAACTGTGGCACAAAGTCTGCGGTCTTAGCCCCCCGCTCCTTTTTCTCGAGGAGCGAGAATCCCAAATCAGCATATCCCCCTTGGGAGGCCCGGGAAGTGCTGGGCCCTTCATTCTCCTTTAATATTGGCTGCGGCGTGGCCACCGTAGTATAGTCCTTCTTCTGATTCAGATGCTTGGCCCACTTTTCCATGTCCTTAACTATCTTCTTTGCCACCTTGACCTTGTCTTGCTTGTTGCCGCTGCCCTCCTTGTCCTTCTCCTTTTCCTTTGCCTTTCTGGCCTCCTCCTCCTTCTGCTCGGCGTCAGCCAGGACTTCCCGGAGAGCTGCCTGCGTGGAAGCAGGGGTGGCCAGCACATAGGTGCTTCTCTTCTGATCCCAGTACAAATACGCACCAGTTTCGTTGTTGTAGTAGTACTGTGAGTGGGCATCGTAGTAGAGTCCTGTAGTGCGGTCGTAGTAGTAGCCCGAGGTCTCATCATACTGATACTGCGATACATCGGGAGTGGCTGCAGAAAGAGAAGATTGTTAAGGAATGCGGAATTCATGCTTCTTTTTCCATTTACGGTAGGTCTTGCCGTCGTTTCCCTTGGGCGCTTTTAAGCCCTGGGCAGTAAACGAGGCTTTCGCCCCTGCAACTGCCATTGCTGCCATGCTGAGCGGCCCCTGCAATAAATTTTTCTTCTGTTGGCGCTGTATGGCCGAGAGCGCCACTGCAGCTCCCGAGTTGGCCTCAGTCAGATGCGAATTAACACTTTGCTTGCTTATTTCTGTCGTGTAATAATCCGTATAGTACTGGACGTAATAGGCATGCTCGACGGGGTTCGAGGCATAGACGGAGGCACTGTAGGCGGCGAGACGAGGGACATCTGACAGGGTATAGTTTCCATTGAGTGCCGAGGCTGTCATAGCCGTAATGCCCCCGCTAGGTCTAAAAGAACTGGATTGCGGCGTTGAAAATATTTTGCAGTTCTCGGGATCCTTGCAATAGGAAACTAGCACTGAGAAGATCGAAAATAATTACTTCTAAAGTTGAAGAATAGAATTTGAAAACTAACCAGTTCGACCGTCCAGAGAGAGAGGTGGGTCCAAGGCCGTCAACCCGTTGTACATATTCATCGACTCGACGAGAGTGTCGAAATTGAGATAGCAGATGCCCCGCGACGCCTGAGTCAAGGTGTCCCGACTGATCTGCACCTTGCTGACGGTTTTCGCCTGGTCGGAGGACAAGCGCTCCTGAAGGGCAGAAAGCACGCCCTCCTCGTTTGTCAGCGCGTCCAGGTTACGCAGCATGATCTCTGCATTGGGAAAGCGTGGCAGGTTAGTGGGGACTTATGTATGTAGAAGATTGGCTGGGAAGAACGGCATATTGAAAGAGATTGCTCATGGTGGGTATACTTTTTGTGAGGATGTCGCTGATTTCGTCGATCCCCTCGCCTTCACTGAGTACTGCGTTGTCGCTCTCCTCCCGCGATGAGTTACACGTAAAGCACTGGAAGCGACGCTTAAAGTTGCTGGCACCACACTGAATAAAAGTAAACGAGAGGTCCTCATTAATAAAAGAATTCTAAGACTTAAAAAATCTTAAATTTCATTAGTAAGCTGTAAAATTGTAAACCAATTAACTGAAATTGTACATATACTGTGTTTATGTTCGCTTTCTTTGAGAAAAAGAGTAACTAGCGGCAAATATTGGGTTTCTAAAGTGAATTTTCCTTGTGACCAGATGGGTTGCGAATACTTATACTAATTATTCTATCTTTTCACGTTGCCAAGGAATAATCGACATGTGCGGCAATTATAAAAAATATAGTGTTTGAGGTTAGATTTGCAATAATATTGTAATTATTAGAGGCTCGCAAACAGTCCGTTTTGAGCTATTGTTAGTAGATTTAAAAAAGTAATAGGTTCACGTATCTAAAAACTCTCGTTTCCCTGGGAAATTTTTAGCTAGAACTCACCTTGATGCAGGTCCAGTCTGTAGAACGTGTGTGGCTATATTGCATGGAGACGTTATGGTCACCCAGCCGGAGCAAGCCCTGTCCGGGAGAGAGAAAACAGAAAAGAGTGGAGTAGGATTACTAACTGTAAAGAAAACTAATCATAATTTGCACAGACTACACAGTCACCAGGTTGGTTGCTTCTGTGTTTGTGTGGCAAAGCGCAGATGTCGCCGATGCAGTGCAGCTAAGGCTCTCCGTATTCTGAAATAGTGGCTTTGAGTTCAGTTCTCTTCACAGGGCACCGAAATTTTGACTAGAGAAGATTTAGGATGTGGGAGAACTAACTCTGAGAACTAAACTCAAAGGCATCGACTTTGGTTCAGCTACCGTTGCCTTCGTTTCTCTTTTAGGCTGATTCAAGAAGATTCATGTTTCTTGTTTGTAGTTTGTAGTGGATACCTGAGTCAAATCCATCCATTGTCGCGCCTCCTCAACGGTTTTAAACTCGACAAATGCAAAACAGCGTGAGGCACCTAAATTTTAGATAGAAGCAGATACGAAAATGTTTTTGTCAAAAAATGTTGTTGGTTGTTTTAATAGCATTGTAACATTTTTGGGGACAGTATTTTGTTTGGGTTCTGTTAGTCAGTCATATTTTCAATAAATATTTTGTTGTGGAATTTTAATGCTGATATATCGTAAGCCATGTATAATTGGATAATCATAGATCCAATTCCGAACTCATTCCTGGTCACAAAATACTCACGCTTTTTATTTATTTGTTTTCTTTTTTCACTAATGTAAATCATATTTAACTCGAAGTAATGTAACCCACCTGATGGCTGCTTCCTCATCACGCGTATAGATGCGGGCTCCATGTTGACTTTTATCAGCTCGCCCATGATCTGTGGGTAGTACAATTATTATTTAATATTGTAAATCACGTAAAACCATTAATATGTTTTACGTCTGCTTCTGTGACGTGTTTCTTCAAGCCGAAGAGGATGATGTTGTTGGACGCTTCCGAGCTGTTCTGGGGTTGCTCGTGCTTTTCCCGAATCTCATCGGCCTCAGAACTGTCTTCGTCCGAGGAATAGCTCCTTTCACGAGAACGCTCCCTTTCCCTATCCTTGATGTTGTTGTTGATGGCCATCTCATTATTGTAGCCATTGCCATTGTTACGACTGCAATACAAATTTTTGAAGTATTTATCATTGTCTTGGCTCTGGATGTTAGATTTATTATTTTACTTTTCTCTTTGCTTCGTAATCTAACTTAAATTGAATTGAATAAAAAAACAAAATAATATAAAAAACGGGATCTTTCTGGAGAACTAGTCATATGGACGTATCGTTTTTTCATTTACTATAATATTAGTCAATTTGTGAATGAATTCATGAACGGTGCGCTGTTTCTCTTAAATTCAGTCACATTGCCTTGAGCACCGGGTAACGAAAAGGTTATCCTAGCTTGGCAGTTGCTTTCTAACTTCTTAGTATTGTATGCATTTAAATGTGCGTGGGGGGTATAGGTAATTTCTGTGCAAAACATGTCACTTTTATAATTTTAAAAATGCTAAAGTTAGCTTAACTTTAACAATTAAATTAAACATTTCAAAAATTTGTTGCATAAATATTTGCAGGTATGGTTAAAAGATTTTTTCCGTACTTTAAACATTTAAATCTTAATCTTATATGCAGACCATAAAACATAGCTTCATATACATATGTATTTAAATGCAGGCCTTCTACTATGGCTATACATTCGGTTTAGACATTTTCCCTCTAAGTTGGTCCTCATTCTTCTTACCTGTCGCGCTCTAATTCCTCTTCATAATCATCATAGCTACGCTGTCGCGACTCTCGATCGCGGTTCATCCACCGGTCATTGCGATCAAGCTCATCCTGCTCTCTAGGATCGAAGCAATCATGTTCCCATTTATCACTTTTGCCTGGATCACGGCGGTCATAGTTGCTGTTTTGGTTACGGCGGTCATAATTGTCCCGATCACGCCGGTCATGCCCGTCATCGTTGCGATGCTGGCGATTGAGATCAAAGGTCTTACGCGTACCATAGTGGCGTTGATCCTCCTGGTAGTCCTCGTTGATCAGATCGCGATAGAGGTCGTGATCTGGGCTGGGGCTGTGGTGGCGTCTATAATGCGATGAACGGTCCCGGCTGCGAGATCTGGATTGGCGGCGTCTATTGCGTTCTCTTGAAAACAAAACAACGTTATTGAAGCATTAAATATTACATAGGTAAACCACCCTTACCTGGATCGAGATCGAGAGCGACTATATCGCCGGTGTCCCATATCGGTTCCGTTTCCATTGCCCCCGGAAAAGCTGCGTCCATACCGAAAATCCATATCTAATAAGAATGAATCGATGGTAATTACATGTAACTCTTTCACGCTTCTTACCAAATCGCTGACTTACTTGTTCGTCACGTGGATGAATGCAAGATACGAAAACTAGTTAAACTTGCTAGCTCTCCTTGCCAGCCTTTTCATTGAAAATGATACTATAGAATTCTAGGCACCCAAAACACAAAATGAAAAAATCTCGGCCTCCTTCAGTGTTGCCAGATAAAATGTGTTCTTCACCCTAAAAAATCTTGAAAAGTTTACATTTTACCCTAAAAAATCCAGGTGTTTCCATAAATTTAAAAATTTATTAATTTGAAGCATAAAAATATATATATATATATCATTAAGAATTTGTGCAAACGTTGACATGAACTGTTTAAAACCAGTTTATTATGTTTCTTGTTGGGGTTTATTTAGGGGAACACTGCCCGAAATCGATAGCCCTTGTTATCAGCCAGTGTTGATAAATCGCGCCCAATATCAGCGAATTGCGGGAAACCACACAATTCAAGTTTTGCGATATTATTTAAATTTTATTAATGTACAACTAATTAAGACTGGATTTCCTTAATCATAACTCATTTCTTAATCTACATAAAATTATTGGCTATTCAAGACCTATTCACGTCTCCCTGACAAGTCCAAGGCAGGCTCTAAACCAAGTATATGGTTTTTCCGATTCACTAGTACAAATTTCGAAAAATCTGAAAATGTAATGGAGAAAACATTTTCCCTTACAATATAATCTATTAGCTTCAACTTTTTGAAGAGAACCTAGCTCTTTGTTTGAGAATTAACCTATTCTCATGCATTCTCATAGCGCTGCTTCATCATCTTCTTGATGTAGGATTTATAGTCGTTGCCCGGTATCATATTTCCCGCCTTGTTTCCCAGACCCACATTGTTTGTGCGTCCTTCAGCCTGCGAATAAATAATAGCAATTAAATATATGTAATTACATTTGTGTATTTGCTTATTTTTGTTTACCTCTATGATCTGTGTGCGACCCTGGTTCTTTCTTCCCAAGCCCTGGCCCTCTGACCAGCCCATCTTCTGTAGCAGGCGACTGCCCACATTGCTAGAGCTGATGGGCATGGCGGCAGCCGGTCCTGAGTTGTCCTTCTGCCTCGTTTGCAAGGTCTTTATCTCCTGCTCGAAGCGCTCTCTGCTTCGATTTGGTGGCGGGGGATCGCTCTCTCCGTACTTAAGCCTTCTTTCCTTGGCACGATCACGATAGCTGAAAGAAACGTAACTCTTCAGACAAGCTCTAGTGCTATCTCTATATATCAATTTCACTTACGATAGGCCCTCGTCAACGCCGGCGACTCCTGAGCTTTGGTTGAGCTTTGCCAAGTTTTCCTTGTGCAAATTTGACATCTTCAAATGCTTCTGAAGGATGTCCAGCGATTGGAAGGCACGTTTGCATAGCTGACAAGTTAATTTTTGGAAGTCCACGTAATCGGATTCATCGACACTTCCACTGCCATTTCCAGACCCAGGTCCAGCTCCCATTGAACTCTGTATATTCTGTAAGTTGGCAGCACCGTCCTCTTCAGAGTCCGATCCTCCGCCATACGCATTAACAATCTTGTTTGTTCCGGGCGGTCCAGTCTGTGACATGAAGTCGGTGAGCTTGGCCCTCTCCTTCTTTTCCAAGATGGAGAATCCCAGGTCAGCATAGCCACCTTGAGAGCCTCGCGAGGTGCTGGGACCGTCGTTGGCCGAAAGGATGGGCTGAGGTGTGGCCACCACAGTGTAGTCCTTCTTCTGGTTCAGCTGCTTGGCCCACTTTTCCATATCTTTGACTATCTTTTTGGCCACCTTGACCTTATCGTGCTTGTTGCCGCCGCCCTCTTTGTCCTTCTCCTTTTCCTTCGCCTTTTTGGCATCATCCTCCTTTTGCTCGGCGTCGGCCAGGACTTCCTGGAGAGCGGCCTGCGTTGAAGCAGGGGTGGCCAGCACATAGGTGCTCCTCTTCTGATCCCAGTACAAATAGGCCCCCGTTTCATTGTTGTAGTAGTACTGCGAGTGAGCATCGTAGTAGAGTCCTGTACTACGATCGTAGTAGTAGCCCGAGGTCTCATCGTACTGATACTGTGATACATCCGGGGTGGCTAAAGAAAGAGGAGATTAATAAGAAAAGCCGAATCGAAGTGTTTGCTTCTACTTACGGTACGTTTTTCCGTCGTTTCCCCTGGGCGCAGTATTTATGGATTGGGCAGCAAAGGAAGCCTTTACCTCAGCGGCTGCTTGGGCAGCTGCTGCTGCCGCCGCTGTGATCGTGGTCTCTATACTGTTCATCTTCTTCTGCTTGCGCTGTATGGCCGAAAGCGCCACAGCAGCCCCTGAATTCGCCTCCGTCAATTGTGGATCCCCGCTCTTCTTGCTTATCTCGGCCGTGTAAAAGTCAGTGTAATATTGTACGTAGTGCGCCTGCTCGGCGGGATTCGAGGCGTATAGCGAGGCACTGTACTCGGCGAGGCGTGGCACATCTGCCAGGGTGTAGTTGCCACCACGACCCGAAGGTGACACCATTGCAGCATCTCTACTCTGATGGCTTTCTTCGCTGGCCTTCTTTGCTATTGTACTTGTATCCTTGGACCCTGTTTGGTGTTCCTCTGCGTCAATGCAATATGTAATGGAAACTGCAATAAATGGGGAAATAATGCAAACAAATAAATTAAATATTAACATTATACTCTTACCAGGACGGTCATCCAGAGTGAGGGGTGGATTTAGTGCAGTCAGGCCATTATGAACGTTCATTGAGTCGAGCAGCGTGTCGAAGTGTAGGTAACAAATGCCTCGAGATGCCTGAGTCAAGGTGTCTCGGCTTATAAGAACCTTGCTTACCGTCTTGGTCAGGTCAGGCAAGTGCTGCTGAAGGGCGGTAAGCACACCCTCTTCATTTGTTAAAGCGTCCAGGTTTCGCAGCATGATCTCTGAAAGTGGAGAGATTAGTGTAATGTTTTTTTTTTTTTCATTCTGCTGGAGTGTTGAAATGTCTATACTTTTGGTGAGGATGTTGCTGACTTCATCCACGCCCTCGCTACCACCAACGCTTTCGGCCTCTTCTCGGGATGTCTTGCACACGAAGCAATAGCATCTAAACTTAAAGTTACAGACGCCACACTGGAATATGAAAGTCAGGAGGCTATCAACACGAACTGAAATGCTAATCTAAAAGTTAATCCCACCTTGCTGCAGTTCCAATCCTGTATACGTGTATGGCTGTACTGCATGGTCAACCGATGATCGCCCAACTTGAGAATACCCTGGAACAGCAGACATGGAAAAAAGAGAGAGAGAGAAAAGCAAGGATTAGAATTCGTGAAATCAGTCATTTTTTTACACTCTACACAGTCACCAGATTGCTTCTGTGTTTCGTAACGCGAAGTTGTTGCTGCCGATGATATCCTAAAGGAATTTTCCCAAGGCAATAAGTATGAAATAAGTGTTTCGAGTTTATAGATTTTGGAAAATTGGGAAAACAAGCAAACTAAGAAGCACATCGTTTCGTGATCATTGCCCAGGGAAGATCCTTGGCTGCAGGTTGATAGATCGAAAGGTTCAAGGGGTTTCTCTGGTCGCTGGGTACCTGAGTAATCTCCATCCATTGCTTCGCCTCTTCAACGGTTGTAAACTCGACAAACGCTATACCGCGTGATGAATCTAAATTATCGGATAGAAGTAGATACAAAATGGTTTCGTCAAAAAATGTTGAATGTTTTGATAGGTTTGTAACATTTGTTTTGTTTTTCGGTAAATTGTTTTGTTTTCATTTCTGTGGCCGGGTTAAATTCGTTTGGTACACAAGTATGTGGTTTCCGATAGCTCTGAGCCGCTGTACGCACTTTTCCGATCTGTGTACTTACTTCTTTGCTGCTGAGGCATCCCAGCGGTGTCGGGGCAAAAGCGTTTGCCATGCTTCCGAATAATCCGAATGCAGGCCGGCTCCATGTTCATCTTAATAAGTTCGCTCATGATCTACAAGGAGTAATCTCTTTACTGTAATGCTTACTTGGTGATTGTACAGGGACTTACATCTGCTCTGGTTATTTCCATTGTAAGCCCGAGTATAATAATTATGTTAAGGGGCTCTTGGGAATTCCCGTTCTTGTTTCTGCGCATCTGTCCCTCATCCAAGTCCTCATCGGATGAGCCTCTTCTGTGTCGATCTTGATGCCGATCTTGATTTCGGTCATGATTCCAATCCTGATCTCGGTCGTGCTCCCAATCGCGTTCACGTTCCCGATTATTCCCTACGCTGTTGTTGTTTGGACGACTATCTCTGGGGCGACTAAGAGACAGGAGATTTGCCAGGGTTTCCTGAATTATTGTTTATATTAGCTTACCTCATCCGCTCGTGGCTCCTCCCCCTATCATCGTGCTCGTTCGAATAATTCCTGTTCCAGGGTCTCTTTGGCTCCCTGTCTTGAAACCTTTCCGTTCTCTCCATGGAATTGCGTTCGCGGGCCTCGAAATCCCTCCATCGCTGATCGTTGTCAAAGTTCTCATGATGATCTCGTCCTCTGTCGTTATCCCTGCTGTTGTTCCTATGGTTGCGATTTTGTTCAAAGTTATCATCTCGCCGAAATGGACGATTATTAAAGTTATTCCTTGGATTGTAGTTGCGCTGGTCATCCCTGTAGTCGTCGTTGATCAGATTGTGATATAAGTCATGGTCTCCTCCGGCCGCACCTCCCCCGCGTCCAGCACGCTCGTCGTGCCTAAAGGCGGGTGAGCGGTCTCGGCTCCGAGAACGAGAATTGCGTTGTCTGAATCCGCCGCCACCACCTCCTCCGCCAAAGCCACGATTGCGCTCACTGGGAATAGTAATGGGATTCAGAATATATGTGTATAGGGATGACCCCTGTATTATTTTTACCGTGACCGAGACCGGGATCTACTGAAACGGGAGCGGGATCTGTTGTAGTAGACGGTGCTATTGCTGCCCCTTCCCCCACTGCACTCGTTGCCACTGCCACCCGAGTAGCTGCGTCGATTACGCGAGTCCATAACCGACTTTTACTTATTTATCCGTAAGCGCGGCACACATATACTCCTAGTCGGCTGTTATCTAGGGCTCTCGGCGCCCAAAAAAACCTATTTAAGATTTTTAAGACCCAATCTTTTTTTTCTCAAGAATCCTGGTCCCTCACGCCATTCACCACGAATGATATGATATCGATAATCGCCGCACAACTAGGGATGATACGTGAAAATGCACGAATAACAAATTAATTCTATGTGAAGGCTGTTTAATTTCTTTTTTGTTTTAATATTTCGTGCAGCCAAAAAGATCGCACAACTTAATAAACTATTAAGTAAAATATTCAAGTTTTATAAATTATTTTGGTAAGAAATACATTTTTTTAAGGCCGCCTAAATTACCCTCGCATTATTTACATTTTCTTCAAAAATAAGTAAAAACAAAGTGGTAAAAATTAATCAAAAACGAAGAACACATCGAAAACATTTAACAAATTTAACGTCCATCTCTGATAACCAGCGACTAGTGTTAAGAACACGTAATATTCCGCAACTTCGCAACACTGTCGTACATCGTGTCTGGGGAAACACCAACTTATATTGTTTTGTATCGATCTAAACTCAGACTTCCCCCAAAATCGTCCGTCAACAAAGGCAGCTTATCGGCCAACGATTGGATCACCCGAGTAGTTAAATAGCAGAAGGAAACGATGAAGAAAGTTTTATTAACAAAGTCGCAGCACATCCAGGCAGTCGCCTCCGCAGATCTCTCCTCCAAGCAACCAGTGCCTGTTCGTGTAATTGCGAAGCCCATGGCTCAGTTGAGCACTGCAACCTATATACAACGCAAGTCCTTCCAGTCCATATACGAGGATATCTTCAAATTACTCATGCGGATTCCCGATAAAGCTCTACAACAACGCGTGATCGACGCAATTAATGGACGTAATATCGCAGATAAGGCTACTATCTCCCATCAAGGTAAACAGTGCTCTTGTGGAGCCGAAAAAGTGGATGCCTCCACGCAAACAGAGTCGGAAACCTATTTCAGGCCTGCCACAAGTGGCAGAATTAAGAATATGGCCTTGAAATGCGAAGAAAATCCTGCGATAAAGCATGAATTACTTGATCCTAAAGCGGCCGGAACCTCCAGTGAACCCAGTCCGAATTCCACTTCCATTGCGTCACCCAATCAGCCGGTTAAAGTGGGTAAGAAACGAGGGAGAAAGCGGAACACTTGCGTGCCAAAGGTGGTCAAGAGATCGGCAGCAGAAATGGCTCAGCAGGAGCGCGATGAAAAACAGCTCACTCCCGTAGTTACTAAGCGGAAAAAGCAGGAGGTATCTGTAAGTACAGTTTACTACTTTTAAGAATATAGTCCAAAATCTGTTATTTTTTAACCCTTAAAACACACTATTTTTTGTTTTAAGACCTCTGCAAGCATAAATGGAGAACATAGTGTCCCGAAACCAACACAAGAGCGTCGAAACTCAGACTTCTCGGATATATCTTTTGATGAACACGAGCTTAACCGGGTGGAAGACTATATAAATGATGATACGAGTAGAGACAAGATCGTTCAAATTATGGCCGATGCATTTAAGAAGGCGAAAATTAGGTCGGAGGTGGGATTACTGTAAGTAATGATAAATATTTTTTATTTTAAGTTTTTATTATAGAGACATTATAAAATCCAACTGGTTTCACACTTTCAGACCCATTCACGATGACATACTGCGGAATGACAATTATGGAGTAAGACGTCAGATTTTTGTGTGCAGTCACGCCAACTTGGACATCAACGAACTACTGACCGAAGATGGCGAAGATTGCCTTCAGCTTGCATTGACAAACGAGACGGATCCAGAGATCACATCGCTTATTTTGGGAGCTGGTTGCCTGACTGATCACGTTTACGAGAACTCCAATACAGCCCTCCACTTGGCGGTGATTAACAACATAAACATTGAGACCTTTAGGATACTGCTGCGTTGCATCGATCTGAATCTTTTACTGGAGACCAACGACGACGGTTATACAGTTTTGCACCTGGCTGTACGTCAGAATCAGTTCCTTATTGCCGAGGCAATATTCGATATAATAGATGAGCGGGACTTGGGGAAAGCGGTCTACCAGAGAGCAATTGAGGTGCCAGACTGTGATGAAAGGGACGAAAAGGCGTTTGCCAAGTACTATGACCGGGCCTGCGACAGCCTGTATGCGAATCAGCACAAATTAAAGAACCGCCGGCTTAAAACGAACGTTATCAACTCCACAGAGGCTAGGGCGGGGAATACGCCTCTTTTCTATGCCGTCGAATGCGAGCAAGGTAGGAGATTCAAATCCATTATATTTATGTATATTAAATGGTGCAACTTTGCAGGCACACGTTTATACATACATATACGAAATTATTTAAAATTAAATTTATTTTATCTTATCTTATTAACAGAACATTTTTGTTATTTCCTGCTGGCCCACCTGGCCGATCCCGACGAGGAGAACTTAAGCGGGCATTCCCCGAAATCGTTTCACTACGAATACGCTCGCGTTTTGCGTATCCACTTGAAGGTTTCTCGGGTCATGGACAAGGTGACCAACATTTTAAATTCTTGAAATTAATTGTTCATAAATTAATTGTAAATACATATTATCAATTTCTCAGAGAAGTTAATTAGCCCCAGTTTAAGTCAAAATTGGTTTCCTTGAGCTTGCTCAGATTCATGGGTTGCAGCGATGGAGGAAATAATCCTGACTGGTGGTAAGATTTCCAGGGCCATTTCTTAGCTTTTTGCTTCTTTTTACGGATAGCTGACTTCTTCTGATCAATAACTAAAATAAAATACAAACGTTAATATCCGAATACACATGGGTAAATGCAAAAATTAACTATCTCACCAATTTTTTGCAACTCTAATAATTCCTTCTCACTATAATGACAATAGTTGCAATACAACTCAAACTTACAGTATCCACCTAAATATCGTTTACATGGCTTTTTTAGGCGCTCAGATTCCAGAATTTTTGTAGGATCTACATATACAAATGCATATTTGAATTTGAAATTGTACAAACTGAATATTACTTGGCGGCTTTTGATTTTACCATCGAATCGCCGCATGTAATTAGCCCTTGCAATTGTGTGGGCGATGCCTCTATTGTGAAGTTTTCGTACGTTTAAGTCGTTTTTCATGAAACAGCAACAATAATCGCAGAAATAACTTTTTCCACCCATTGCTAAACAAAAGTAAACAATGCAAACTCTGCGTAGAGATGACAATCAATGTTGTTTATTAAGCCATAGGTTTTATCGATAAGCAGAAATGTGAAATACCAAACAATTTATTAGTTGAAAAATCTTATATTGTGAACTAATTAGTTAGTGAATATTTGTGCCTCTTTTCAAAACTACCGGAAATACGATTCCCAGTAAGGTGTCATCTATATGGAGTGGAGAGCATCAAACGAACAAAACGAAAATACTTTAAAATAATAATCTCAAATCTTGTCGAATTATTAATAATAATAATTATAATATATTTAGAAATTCTTTTGCGCAATCACATTAAATCGAAACTATCGGAAACGTCGGTTTATTGACCTTGAGGATCGGATTGCCCACCGCTATCTGAGTGTGCAGATTTTTTGCAACACTGTCCTGCGTGGTGAATGACAAATCTGTTTTGTCGGCTTTTTTCGGAACAGAGGAGTTTAACGCCCATGCACTAAATCATGGAGCCATCGCTGGATAACTACAAGCTGAGCTGCGAGCTACTGGGCCACAGCATGGACGTGCGGGCAGTGGCCGTGGCAGGCAGCGCCCCCGACGGTGGAGGTCAGATCATTGTGTCTGGTTCACGGGACAAGAGTGCGAAGCTCTGGCGGCCAAGCGGGTGAGTTCGATGCACGGCTTAAAGCTCTTTAGACACTATTAAGAACGTTCCTAATCCAGAAACGAGTACTTGGAGAGCCTGACGCTGCAGGATCACAAGAACTTCATATCCTACATCTACTTCCTGGAGTCTGAGCAGTGGATCTGCACGGCCAGCAACGACGCCACCATTTGCATTTACAAGCAAGAAAACGGCTTTGTGCCCCTGCTTACCCTAAAAGGCCACACTTCCACGGTCTGCGCTCTGGCCGGGGGACTACAGCCCCGTAGCCTGATCAGCGGCAGTTGGGACAAGACGGCCAGGGTGTGGAGCATCAGCGAGACGGGTGAAGTAGCCTTCATTGCGCTAGAGGGCCATGAGGCGGCCGTTTGGGCCGTGGAAACGCTGCCGGAACAGCGGAAGTACGTGACTGGAGGAGCGGACAAGAACATCTACTACTGGAACGAGAAGGGCGAAAAGCTGAGGCTGCTTAAGGGGCACACAGATTGTGTACGCAGCCTAATTGGCCTGGAGGCCAACACTCTGCTCTCCTGCGGCAACGACGCCATTCTTCGCTTCTGGAACGAGGACGGGGAGTGCGTCCGCCAGTTGAGCGGGCACACCAACTACATCTACGCGATGGCCAGGAATCAAGCTTTGGGCGACCAGGTTGTGGTGTCCTGTGGCGAGGACAGCACGCTGCGAATGTGGAATGTCATCACCGGCAGTGAACTGGGTGCCCCTATCCTGCATCCAGCGATTTCTGTCTGGTCTGTGGCGTGCTTGAAGAACGGAGACATCGTCACCGGCTGCAGCGATGGTGTGGTGAGGGTCTTCAGCCAGGAGCCAGCTCGCCAGGCGAGCGAGGGTGTTCAGAGTGTCTTCGATATGGCAGTTGCCACCAGGAAGTCTCAGATGACCGAGGAAATTGGAGGTGTCAAGAAAACGGAGTAAGCTTTAAAAGGAAATGCTCATCAAGAGAGGTCTCCTAACGGCAGTCTTCTTCCATCAGTCTTCCAGGTCCGGAGGCCTTGCTCTCAAGCGGAACCCGTGAGGGGCAAACGAAGATGGTGCGACATCCGGACGGTTCCGTCAAGGCATATAGCTGGGACATGGGCAATTGGAATCTAATCGGAGATGTGACCGGAGCATCTGGCGGCACACAGGCCAGTTCAGGAAAAAAGCTGCACGAGGGAAAGGAGTACGACTTTGTGTTCAATGTTGACATCTCTGACACGGCACCGCCTATTAAGCTGCCCTACAACCGCGGCGAGGATCCCTGGCAGGCGGCCCAGGCCTTCATCCACCGGCACGAACTTCCTCAGGCTTACCTCGACCAAGTGGCCAACTTTATAGTAAAAAACTCTCAGAGTGCTGCGCCAGTTTTGGAAAGTCAAGCGCCAAGTGGCTACCAGGATCCGTTTACCGGCGGCTCTCGTTACGTTCCCGGTTCGAGCAACACAAACTTCCAAAGCGGTGGCAATGTTGATCCCTTCACGGGCTCCTCAAGCTACTCCACGGGTGGCAGCAGCAATTCGCAGTCGCGCATAGATGTGAATTTTGTGCGTTCCGGGGACAAGCACTTCCCCGTGAGCAAGTACCGCACTTTTGACACCTGTGATGCTAGCAAAGTTTTGGAGAAAATGAAGTACGTAGCACCAGGTTGCGTTTTTGCTCTATCCTCTCTTATTTATTTGTTTCTTCTTAAAGAGAGTTCAATAATAAGCTAACGCCATCCGATGGAAAAGTTGGAGACGAGGTCCTACTGGCTGTCATCAAACTCACAGAGCCGTCACCAGAACTGGATTTGACCTCACTCGAAGCCCTGATCATTCTGCTGAAGTGGCCAGCGGCCATGCTCTTCCCTGTGCTGGACATCCTGCGCCTGGCCGTCCGCAATGAGGCCATTTTTAGTGTCCTGAACAACAGCCACAGCTTCCTGGGAATCGTGATACCGCAGCTAGCCGGATCTGCTGCCAACCAGTTGATGGTTTTGCGCTGCCTGGCCAACAGCTTAAGCCACACCACCGGACGGCAGCAGGTTGAAAACCGTCTGCCACAGATCGTCGAGCTCGTTGGGAACATCAAGGCGGGCAGTGCCAACCTCCAGATTGCAGTGGCCACATTTTACCTAAACGTGACCATATCGCAGACATTGGGAGTGGCCAAGTCGGAGGTGTGTCATGAGGTCACCTCTGGAGTAGTGGAGCTGCTCAAGTGGGCCAAGGACCTGGAAGCCTGCTACCGTTCCATGCAGGCTATCGGCAACTTGACAACCACTCCCTGCGGCCAGGAGACGATTGCTCAAGTAGTGTCCGTGGACTATGTGATGGACAAGCTGAGGGAGCTGTCCAGTACTCCACAGGGCGAAAACTTTAGCAAGGTGAACTCGGCGGGCAACGCCCTCTTGGCTGCCTTCTAGGATCGGATCTCCGCAACATACGCTCACACACACTATCAGTCAAAATTATTTAAATGGGAGAGAAATGGAGTTTTTTCTAAATATAAAATATAAACGAAATTCTAATGGAGTTCGGTAGCTGCAGCTACTTCGGGCTCGTCTGGGTTCAGGATGAAGTGTTTAATCTTCCGTTTGAAGATAGGCCTCTCGAATCATTCAGGACCCGTGCGCATTTTTGACGTGCCTCGCCAAGTTTGAGCTCGTTACGAAGTTCTTTGTGCACTCAGTGCATTGGTAGGGTCTCACCCCAAAGTGGGTCTGCATGTGGCATTCCAGGCTGGTTTGGTACTGGAAATCCTTGGGACACTCCGTGCACTTATAAGGTTTTTCTCCAGAGTGCGTCCGCATGTGCGCCTGAAGGGAATAATTCTGGGTATAGGAACTGGGACAGAGGGCACACTTAAAGGGGCGCTCTCCGGTGTGCATTCTCATGTGGCGCTTCAGATCCTGGTTCGTTATAAATGCCTTGGGGCAGACGGAACAGTCGTACGGTCGTTCGCCTGTGTGGATCCGTACATGCTCGGTGAGCCCGGAGTGTTTGGCAAAGGCTTTGGGACAGTAGGTGCACTTGTACGGTCTCTCTCCGGAGTGGGTCCGGAAGTGGACCTTCAGGCACTGCGTGTTGATAAACGACTTGGGACAGAGGGAACAACT
>VNJV01010787.1:0-31694 GCA_008042635.1 Drosophila nikananu
ATATTTGGAGCATCGCTACAGCGCTAAAAAGGAGCCGAAAGATTGGAAAACGCACCTTGATCGGGGCGTCCCACGGCTTTGAGTGACCGAGAACGCCACACGCTAGTCCAAAAATTCAAGGAGGACTCAAAAAAATCATCCTCACAGATCGCCGCTGAGGTTAAAACAAAGTTTGGGAAGGATATCCATCTGATGACCGTAAAAACTGCCCTATACGAAACTAACTCCCATAGCCGGTTTCTAGGCAAAAATTCTTTAACTTTGGAGGTCAATAAAGTCAATAAGGAGCGGAAAATGTTGAATTTTTTTTCGTATGAGAAGAGCACCTGATCCCCAAGACCAATTGGCTTCGTCCCGTGCTCCTTAGCATACCCCTTATTGACTTTATTGACCTCCAAAGTTAAAGGATTTTTGCCTAGAAACCGGCTATGGGAGTTAGTTTCGTATAGGGCAGTTTTTACGGTCATCAGATGGATATCCTTCCCAAACTTTGTTTTAACCTCAGCGGCGATCTGTGAGGATGATTTTTTTGAGTCCTCCTTGAATTTTCGGACTAGCGTGTGGCGTTCTCGGTCACTCAAAGCCGTGGGACGCCCCGATCAAGGTGCGTTTTCCAATCTTTCGGCTCCTTTTTAGCGCTGTAGCGATGCTCCAAATATGAAATCGGCTTAGCTCCATCATTTTGGATATTTCTCCATAAGATTCCACTTCATTGTGCAGGTAAAGGACAATTTTTCTGTGCGCTACGTTGGTTTCCGTGCGCTTTTTCTCAATTTCAACGGAATTTAAGCAAATAGTTAAAAAATTAATGAATAATTAACTTTTTTTTACAAACTTTTTGACGCCATGTGCTTAAAAAGAGTGCCGCTATGATATTTATAAAATAATTTCACCAGATATGGCTTAAGATAAAAATAATTCAAAGAAATAATTTAACTGTGCCAAGACTTTAGTTTCAATAAATTTGTTACTTTTTTGTTTATTCTTAAATAGTTTTAAGACTGTTAATTAAAAAATCAAAAAAATTGTGCCAATGAATAAAGAAATGTTTACTTTAACTATATTAAAAAGATTTGATTCATTAAAATGCCCCATACGCCCAGTAATAACATTTAAAGTTCAACTTTTCAACTGTGCCAACACTTTAGTTCTTCACTGTACATACATCGCTGGCATACGAAGAACATTGCGCGTATGAATGGAAATCTTGTGAATCAGTGAGAACTACACGTGCCGCATTATATAATGATTTTATATTGAACATGCCTACCTTTCAATAGCTTCATGGTCGTTTAGATTTGGAATTCCAGGCTTGGCAGTGCCAGTTTTCTTGTTGCGGCGGCGACCTAACATGTGATGAAATGTTTAGTTTCTTTCATAATTAACTTTTATGTCAAATATTCTTACGCTCACGGACTTTCTTCTTGTACTCTGGGTCATTGCGACGCTTCTTGTCAAAGTAGATGCAGTATCCTATGAATAATGTTCCAGCCACTCCTGCTGCAATTCCAATTGCAGTTTTGTTCATTTCAATCATATTACGAAAATTATCTACTTTAAGTGTATTTTATTTTACATTCCGCATGTGCCATCGATTTACATAAAATAAAAATCGATAAGTCGTCTGGCCTGCATGAAAAACCATTCATGTTCTTACAGCATTTTTATCCGCATTGAAACATTGGAAATGGAACACTTTATTATATAATTATTTCATTTAATTATATTTATTACAAAAATGTTTATATACTGTAGAAATAATTATAATTTGTCTCTATTTTGAATTCAATTATTTTTAAAGATTTATTTTATAAATTTAAATAAAGGCAACTAAAGATAACAGTAGTGGTATAATGGGACTTGGATCAGCTGTTTTTATACATACCCTTGCAGGATATTATAATTTTTGTCTTCATCAGCATCAACAGCCGAGTCGATATATATACATATGTACATGTCCGTTTGTCCGTTTCTACGCAAACTAGTCCCTTAGTTTTGAAGTTGAATGAAACTTTGCAGATAGTCTTCTAGCCTAATTCTATTTCTATTAGAATTTCGGTTTTAATTTTATCAAAATCGGACTACTATTTTAAATAGCTTTTATCGGAACGATCGGGAAATTTTTATAATTAAATATATTATATTTACAAATACAAATTTTAAAAATATTTTCATATGGTTTAAGACATGGTCATTTTGCATTATTATTGAAATCGGACTACTGTATTAAATAGCTGCATATCCTTAAATGTACACCATTTTAATTACTTACTAACTGCAAGGATATTTTAAGTTTAGCTTGCCGAAGTTAGCTTTCAATCTTTTAATTTTATTTATTTTGATTTTTAAATGTTAAACGATAATATAAATGAGATCTAAACCAAAGGAACTCTTTTATTAAATAATATAATAGCATCATAGAAAATATTTACAATTTATATAATTTTGAATAGAAAAAATATGTATATAATAAAAGGAGTTCGTCTTTTATTATCTCTGACACCTAACACATCCTAACATTGAGCTTGACGAGTAAAAGCCTGTAAAATTGTAAATAATACTATAAAAATAAGTAAACTTAAGAAATGAAACTTACTAAATTAAGTCAAACTAAACCAAATACCAAATAAAAACGTAACTACAATAAATAGGATACCATAAAGTATAAATAAGTTTTATACTGCCAAAAACAAACATATTTGTTTGCTCGACAGGACAGAAGAATATGTAAATGACGCAGAACCATGAGAAATTTCCAAAGCTAAATTGATAAGTTCCAAACTGCGAATGTGTGATTGTTCTTAAGTGTATGGATATATGCATGAACCAGCATACATAACCATTTATATGTTGGTATTCTGTAAATACATTTCCCTTTAACAAATAAGTGTTAGTGATTCGTTAGTCTTCCTATTGAACAATTCCTTCACTTAACCCCGGAGCACTCGAGAGTAACCATGCGGAGCTTGTGGCTAAATACGCTTACCAGGCAAGGTAAGTACTTAAATTTCCTGTATTTTCCAGTAATTGTAACAATATTATTTGTAGGCCTATGCCGGCTGAGTGCCAAAAGGTACTCCACCAACAATGAACCAAAGGAACCAGTGGTGAGGACAAAATCAATACCTGGCCCAAAATCAATTGAGCTTAAAAAGCAACTGGATTCTGTTCAGGTGAGGTTTATTATTGTTATCAGTTTGCTGATAACATAAATTGTATTTTATTTTTTATTACTTAATGCACCTATCTAAAGCATTATTTGCCTATATATGTGCACATCAGGCCACCACTTTTATATACATATGTATATTTTTGGTCAACAAAGGCCAATTATTAATTAAAACCAATTGCTTTTTTATAGGCCACCGGAACCATACAATTCTTTGCTGATTACGAAAAGTCTGTTGGGAACTATATTCACGACGTTGATGGAAATATTTTGCTCGATGTCTACACTCAGATTTCCTCAGTGCCCTTGGGTTATAACCATCCAAGACTCTTCAAAGTCTTTAGCAACGAGCAGAACCTAAAAAGTAAGTCATTCTCATTAACGTGAGACCCGTTTCCGGCTCTATGGGTGTTAGTTGTAGTTGTTCTCATTTATTAACACCTAAGTGTGCCGTCGGTGTTTTCGATATTAAGTATACCTTTGCTTATTTTTAGCTTTAATTAATAGACCAGCACTTGGTGTGTTCCCTGGAAAAGAATGGCCGGAAAAATTGCACTCTGTTTTGTTGAATATCGCACCGAAAGGACTAAACAAAATTACCACGATGATGTGCGGTTCATGCTCAAACGAAAATGCTTATAAGAGTATTTTTATATGGTACGTAATTATAATGATTTTTTTCCTTTTTAAGTATTAAAATTATTATTATACAAAGAAACATAAAAATATCAACATTTTACTTTTCTCTTTAGGTATCAAAACAAACTACGCGGAAATACTCCTCTGACAGAGCAAGAGAAAAATTCCTGCATGATCAACATTCCTCCAGGAGCTCCTAAACTTAGTATTCTCTCATTCAAAGGAGCATTCCATGGTCGCACCCTAGGGGCACTTTCCACGACACATTCGAAATACATTCATAAGCTAGACGTTCCCTCTTTCGATTGGCCGATTGCCTCATTTCCTGAGTACAAATATCCTCTGGAAGAAAATGTAGAGTACAACAAGAAGCAGGACGAAAAGTGCCTAAGCGAGGTGCAGGATCTAATTGAGCAGTACTCGAGCAAGAATCCAGTCGCCGGAATTGTGGTAGAACCCATTCAGAGTGAGGGAGGAGACAACGAAGCGTCGCCCGAATTCTTTAGAAGCCTGCAGGCCATTTGCAAGAAGAAGAGCATCGCCCTCTTGATCGATGAAGTCCAAACTGGAGGAGGAAGTACGGGAAAATTTTGGGCTCATGAGCATTTCAACTTGGAGAGTCCTCCAGATGTTGTGACCTTCAGTAAGAAGCTGCAGTTGGGAGGCTACTTCCACAACGACGACTTTATCCCGAATGAGCCCTACAGAATTTTCAATACCTGGATGGGAGACCCGGGAAAAGTGCTGCTCTTGGAGGAAATTGTGAAAGTAATCCAGGAGGACAACCTCTTGGCCAACGTTGACGTGGCCGGAAAGGTTCTCAAAAACGGTTTATTGAGCTTGGAGAAAGAATTCCCACACATATTGAACTCGACACGCGGACGTGGCACTTTCTTGGCAGTCAACTGCACCAACACTAAGGTGCGAGATCAAATAATTGGATCATTGAAGTTGCACGGCATCCAAACTGGAGGATGTGGAGAAATTTCCATTCGATTCCGCCCAGCTTTAGTATTCAAGGAATACCACGCAAACATTGTCCTGGACCGCTTCCGCAAGGTTCTGCAAGCAATCTAAAAACTAATAAAACAAACTATTTAACAAAATGAATGTGCTTTGAAAATTGCGATCGCATGCAAATATATATGTTACAAAAATGAATAATAAAATGAATTTATTTTTTTCTGGACTTAATTGCTTTAAATTTGATCAGAAAATAAAACAAAAAAAATATATGTATATATATTGCAAATCTGAAAGATAGGGGACTTCCGAAATCAGTTCATTGAGCCATCGGCAAGTTGTCAGAAAAATGTTGTAGGCAGTACTTGGATTAATGAATGTGAGATAACTGAAGTATGATTTGTTTTTATTGCTAAATATTGCGACAATAATTTATGTTATGGTTTAAATATGCAGTTTTTAAAGACCGAGAAAAATAAGCTCTGGTGGGCAGTCAAATCTTTTGACTTGGGTCTGTATAAAAAGGTGATGAATTGTTGATGACATCCTCGCACATGTCATCATCTTTTCATAGTACTGCAGGTTTGGGAAACAGGGACAATCTTATAAATTAAAACTATTTATATATAGAAATTAAGAAAAAGTTTTCATTGGGTTCCGAAGATTTAAATACCCTTGTCAAAGTTTGTAAATTTTCAATAAAGATCATTTTACCATTTTACAGTTGTCGTGAAAAGCCTTATAAAAGTAAACCATCTTATGCCACAACAGGCTAGATTCTCGATGGTTACACTTGCTTAAAGTAAAACTACTTATAATATAGTCAGAATCCACATACTACTTACATACTTAAAAAAATAATTATTGAATTTTTATTTCTATTCGGTCTCTCATAATCATTGAGATTTAAGTCTTAAGTTGAATAGAAGTGTCAATGTGGAAAATATAAATTACTATTTTCCAAAGCTCCTATAAAAAAAGAGGTTAATACTGCCATAAGACTTCATTCTGACTTCAACTTCTTATAAATTTATTTCAATATTTGAAAATAGAGAGCGCTAGAGATCACATCTTGTACGCATGCAGTGACAAGCGATGCCTTCTTTTTCATATTATGCGTTTGCTGAAAATTCGACAACCAAATGATTCTACCAGTTTCTACCTTCTAAGTTTTCATAAAATATCTAGTTGTGAATTTACTGGATTCTAATTCCTAATACTAAGAACATTCCGTAATATATGATACATTTTCCTTTAACAAAGAAGTATTTGTGATTCGTTTTCCTATTGAACAATTCCTTCATTTAACCCCGGAGGAAGCGAGAATAACCATGAGGAGGCTAAATAAGCTTACCAGACAAGGTAAGTACTCAAATTTCCTGTCTATTCCAGTAATTGTAACAATATTCTTTGTAGGCCTATACCGGCTGAGTGCCAAAAGGTACTCCACCAACCATGAACCAAAGGAACCAGTGGTGAGGACAAAATCAATACCTGGCCCAAAATCAATTGAGCTTAAAGAGCACCTGGATTCTGTTCAGGTGAGGTTTATTATTGTTATCAGTTTGCTGATAACATAAATTGTATTTTATTTTTTATTACTTAATGCACCTATCTAAAGCATTATTTACCTATATATGTGCACATCAGGCCACCACCCCTATACACATATGTATATTTTTGGTCAACAAATGACTTATTTATTAAAAGAAAGTGCTTTTTATAGTATACCGGAGCCATCCAATACTTTGCTGATTACCAAAAGTCCATTGGGAACTATATTCACGATGTTGATGGAAATATTTTGCTCGATGTCTTCACTCAGATTTCCTCAATGCCCTTGGGTTATAACCATCCAAGACTTTTAAAAGTCTTTAGCAACGAGCAGAACGTGAAAAGTAAGTCATTCTCACGTTAATCCGTTTCCGGGTCTAGGGGGTGTTAGTTATAGTTGTTATACCTATACCCTTGCATAGTATTATAGTTTTAGTCAGAAGTTTGCAACGCAGTGAAGAAGACATTTCCAACCCTATAAAGTATGTATATATATTCTTGATCATCATCAACAGCCATATCTGTCTGTCCGTCCGTCTGTCTGTTTCTATGAAAACTAGTCCCTCTGTTTTAAAGTTATCTGAATGAAACTTTGCAGATAGTCTTCTTTATGCTCTCACTACTCACGGAATGAGCCGGATCGGACATCTATATCATATAGCTGCCATAAGAACAAGCAGACGTTTTTAAAGAAAAAAATTATTACTTTTTTAAACAAATTTTCATATAATTTGAGAGATGGTAATTTTGTATTGTTTTAGAATTTCGGTTTTAATTTTATTAAAATCGGACTTGTGTATTATATATCTGCCTTCTTCTGCTTTTATTCTTGTTCTTATTAAATTACACCTATGTATACTGTTCAGTCAGTGTTTTCGATATTTAGAAAACTTTTCCGTATTTGTAGCTTTAATAAATAGACCAGCACTTGGTATGTTCCCTGGAAAAGAATGGCCGGACAAATTGCACGATGTTTTGTTGAATATTGCACCGAAAGGACTTAACAAAATTACCACGATGATGTGCGGTTCATGCTCAATCGAAAATGCTTATAAGAGTATTTTTATTTGGTACGCAACTATACATTTTTGTTTTATTTTTTAAGTATTAAAATTTCTATTATAAAAAACATCAAAATAAAACATTTCCATTTCTCTTAAGGTATCAAAACAAAATACGCGGAAATGCCCCTCTTACAGAGCAAGAGAAAAACTCTAGCATGATCAACCATCCTCCAGGAGCTCCTCAACTTAGTATTCTCTCATTCAAAGGAGCATTCCATGGACGCACCTTGGGGGCTCTTTCCACGACACATTCGAAATATATTCATAAGCTAGACGTTCCCTCTTTCGATTGGCCGATTGCCTCATTCCCTGAGTACAAATATCCTTTGGATGAAAATGTAGAGTACAACAAGAAGGAGGACATAAAGTGCCTCTGCGAGGTGCAGGAGCTTTATGAGCAGTACTCGAGGAAGAATCCAGTCGCCGGAATCGTGGTAGAACCCATTCAGAGTGAGGGAGGGGACAACGAAGCGTCGCCCGAATTCTTCAGAAGCCTGCAGGCCATTTGCAAGGAGAAGGGCATCGCCCTATTGATCGATGAAGTGCAAACCGGAGGAGGAAGTACTGGAAAATTTTGGGCCCATGAGCATTTCAACTTGGAGAGTCCTCCAGATGTTGTGACCTTCAGTAAGAAGCTGCAGTTGGGAGGCTACTTCCATAACGACGACTTTACCCCGCATGAGCCCTACAGAATTTTCAACACCTGGATGGGAGACCCGGGAAAAGTGCTGCTCTTGGAGGAAATTGTGAAAGTAATCCAGGAGGACAACCTCTTGGCCAACGTTGACGTGGCCGGAAAGGTTCTAAAAGATGGTTTATTGTGCTTGGAGAAAGAATTTCCGCATATTATAAACTCGACACGTGGACGTGGCACATTTTTGGCAGTCAACTGCACCAACACCGAGGTGCGAGATCAAGTAATTGGATCATTGAAGTTGCACGGCATCCAACCTGGAGCATGTGGATTAATTTCCATTCGATTCCGCCCAGCTTTAGTATTCAAGGAATACCACGCTAACATTGTCCTGGACCGCTTCCGCAAGGTTCTGCAAGCATTCTAAAAACTAATACAACAAACTATTTAACAAAATGAATGTGCTTTGAAAATTCGCATGCAAATATATATGTTAAAAAATGAATAAATATATAAATGTCTATTTTTTTCTGGTCAGAAAAAAAAATCATATATTTATATTGCAAATCTGAAAGATTTGAGGACTTCAGAAATTAGTTCATTGAGCCATCTGCAAGTTGTCAGAAAAATGTAGTAGGTGGTACTTGGGTTAATTAATGTGAGATAACTTAACTAACTTCCTAATTCACTCCAAAGGAATTGTTGTACTTACTTTTTATTAATTTTTCAGTTTCTAAGCATCGTACACGGTTAGGTTTCCTTTATGATCATTTTATTATGAAAAATTTAAAACCTTAACATGGGTGTTTTGGAACGGTCATAATAGATATTATTTAATATTATAATTAAATATTATAAGAATTGTTTATTATTAGAAAGAAATATACATAATGGCCATACTGAAACAAAACAATTCAATTCGCAATTACTCTATACACTGTTAAATGATTATTGCTTGCATTTCAATAGTATTTTAGTTAATGGGACTGCGGATCACACTGTAATAATCGTACTATTGATGGATCACTTTTGGCTCCTTCTATGAACTCTTCCAAGCTTAATTTGCCATCCTTGTTTCGATCCATTTGGCGAAAAATCTTATCGGTTCGTTTTTCTGGAGTACTTTCGTCCTCTGGCATTTTCATCACCGACCCCACCATTTTATATATTGCCTAGAAATAAATCAATTATTTAGTTTGATGTAATAACTTCAAAAGAAATCTTTTTTATGAACTTACTGTAACAATTTCAAGCATTTCCTGCCGCGATATGTATCCGTTCCCGTCTAAATCATACATTGAGAATGCCCATTTTAGTTTTTGCTCGAGTTTACCTCGAGAAGTGACACTTAGTGCACACAAAAACTCTCTAAAGTCTATGGTGCCATCGCCGTTTGCATCAAATGTCCTAAACACATGTTCTGCAAACTGAGGAACAAAATATATGAGGAAATTAGTGCTTTAAGTGAAAAACCAAGAATTGGTATGCTTTAGTGGGATGTAATTAAACCCTTACCTTGCTGGCATCGCCATATGGAAAAAAGTTCCCATATATCTTCTTAAACTCCTCTACTGATAAATGCCCGCTTGGGCAGTCCTTAAGAAAGCCTTTATACCATTCTTGTATTTCAGCATCTGAAACATATAACCAATTACTTTTTTATTCACCGACCACTGGACCATTGCCCGCGAATAATATTTAAAGGGAATTTACCTGTGAACTCAGTGTTTTGCTTGAGGTCCTCCAAAACTTCAGGTTTTAGTTTACTATTTTGCTTTCCCATTGTTGCAGAACAATTTCATTATACAGTTATCTTAAAATGCAATGTAATATTTATAATTAAAAACTATTTATATATAGAAATGAAAGGAAAGTTTTCATCGGGTACCGAAGATTTAAATACCCTTGCAGCCAAAGTTTATAAATTGCCAATAAAGATCATTTTACCATTTTACAGTTGTCGTGTAAAGCCTTATAAAAGTATACCATCTTATGCCACAACAGGCTAGAATCTCTTTGATGTTACACTTGCTTAAAATAAAACTACTTATAATAAAGTCAGGATCCACCTACATACAAACTTTAACAAATAGGCATTTTCTAATCGATATAGGATATATATAATATAAGGCTAAAACTAAATACATAATTCTACGAACACAAATAATAAATATATTTATAATATATATAGGCATAGTTAATATAGTTCCCAAACTATACCCAGTTACCAAAGCTCGTATAAAAACAAGATGAATAATGCCATGAGACTTCATTCTGACTTCAACTTCTTCAATATATGAAAATAGAGAGCGCTCTAGAGGTGATCTCTTGTACGCATGCAGTGACAAGCTGATGACTGTTTTCTTCAGATTCGTTTGCTGAAAATTCGACAACCAAATGATTTTAGGTATGCATCTTGTTGGTGTAACCAATGTAATTAAAAACCAATTACCACCTGGTACCACAATTCGAAGAAAATATTAATATACTTTAAATCACAGGTACATGAAAATTGTGTAAATAATTAGTCGATCTAGGTCAGTTTGTACCTTCTACGATTCTAATCTCTAATGCTAAGAATCCGTTGTCTTTTGAGTCGTTTCTTATTTGTCACGAAAAACTTACAATAAATATAAGTTATTAGATGACTGTCAAGATGTCAAATTAAGCTTACGGGACCTTGTGTAATGGAGGTAAAAGCAACATCCTCTGGGAAGTCAATGGGAGACGTGATTACAACTAAAAAATACTCAAAATAGTTTAGTGATTTCATAGTTTTATAGTAGTTTAATTTTAGTATAAGAAATATAAATTAAATATTTATACATTTCATTACTGATTTCATCAAATACACACATATTGTAGGATATAATTGTTTATGGTGCCAACATTTTTGACAACTCCTCATCTTGCAAGCATCCTTTTAAGAACTCATCTTGGGTTAATTGACCATCGTTATTTTCGTCCATTTTTGCAAAAATATTTTTTGCTCTTTCTTCTGCTGAATCAGCTGGACGATTAGATGAGCACGCTCCTAGCATGTCATAAATTGCCTGAAAAGACATCAATCAAGTATAATTTAATGCCGTAAGAGTTTCACCAAAAAATTCAGAAAGAATTTCCTTGTATGTATCGTTTATTTTGTATATAAAAAAAATTAAAGTCAAACCATACCTGAACAATTTTGGTCATTTCTTGTATGTCTATGACACCATTGCCATCGACATCGTACATTCGAAAGGCCCACTTTAGCTTTTCCTCTGGTGTTCCACTTGAAGTTACATCTATTGCGAGTAAAAATTCCTAAAAAAGAAATATTTTTTAATATGATTAAGTATATTTTTTGTTTATTTAGTCCGGTTTATTATTATTTAGTAAGTGTCATGCGACAAGGGAGTCCACATATTGGCATACATATCTGTACAATAATGACACGATATGAATTCTCATCACATATACAATATAAAGTACATACTATCATCCCAATTCACAGGCCGGACGAGCGATACCCAAATATGTAAAAATTAATATATTGAAAGCGTTGGAGCCAAGCCAGACGTAACAAAATCCCTAACAACCTTTAAGATGAAATAAATATTTTTAAAACGCGTTAAGGTAAAATTGAATTTAACTTCGAGCCACCTGAAGACGTTAATTTCTACCTTTATTTGACTGGCAGTCTGCGTTGACTGGGATATGAAATTAACTCTCACGGCGATAGGTGTTCTATTTCGCAACATCTAATTCCTTTTACTTGTGTTTTCTTACCTACTCGTTGGCCCGAAGCATACCCTTCAAATTAAATTCTGTATCTGAAGCCAAGAGAAAAGTGAGTAATGGGGGAATAATTACCTTAAAGTCAATATATCCATTTTTGTCCATATCGAATGTACGAAAGACATGGTCGCAAAACTCTTCCGCATTTCCGGATGGGAAAAACATTTTATACATATCGACAAATTTAGCTGGCGTCAATCGGCCGTTGGGACAATCTTGCTACACAAAAAGAGACGAACGTACATATTTTTGAGACTTTTCCGTTGGTGTGGTAATATTTGTACTCACCTTAAATCCTTTATACCACTCTTTAATAGTAGCCTCGTCATATCTCGTATGGGTTTTTAAGAACTCCATGTCTTCTTTGGTTAAACGGTCTTTACTACTCAAGCACCCCATATTTTTCACTATTTATAACTTTTTAGGAGCTAAAACTTGTGTATTTAATTTTTTCCTCGTTTAAATTGCTTCGCCAGGTGTGTACATTTGACTTAATTTTTATTTCTGGACAGAAAAACTCCTCGAAATCAATAATTTTGCTTGTATAGCATTACGTTAACGATATGTATGAATTGTTACACGAACAAAATAATGGTTGAACGAGCGACTCATTTATAAAATTTTCTTGATAATAATAAGCAAAGTTGTACTACTTGACTATTAACTTGTATATTTCAAACCTGATGTGTACCGAAGGACTAATCAAATGGTTGAGGCGCATGCGCGGAAATTGTCTCTATACAGGACGATTATTGGTTAACCATATTTTCTGTACACGCTAGGACTTTTTGAAAAGAGAAATAGGGTTGCCAACGCTCACCAAGGACTGTTATTTATTTGTTTTCGTTATTAATTCGTTATATTTCATTAATTTTTTTCATTTAAGAACGCTAAAAAACAGTTTAAACAAGAAAAATAAGTTAATTGTCGTTGAATAGTTTTCCTAGTGCAGATATATTATATCCCAGCGTAAAAGCTGCTTTATTATAGTAGCAAAAATTGCTAATAGCTTTTAGCTTTTAATACAAACGTTTATAATTGAAAATTCGCTGTAATTTAAGCCATGTTCCATTTAAAAACAATTTTTATTGTTAAAAATTATTTATATACAAGCAATGCAGAGCTGCAAATTAAAAGCTTTTATATCAGTTCGTCCCCATGTAGAATGGTTACCTCTTCCCCTTAAACAAAACCCCACACAAGGTAAAGTACGATACCGTCAGAAAGCAGTATGCCGTTCAAATAGCGCAAACGAAGAACATCGGTTTAGTTTCGGTATTTTATTGCACAAACACGAAGTGACAGTATAGTAAAAATGTAGTATTAAGTCTTTCTGTAAAATGTATGCATTTTTGAACTAGCACTTCGTCCGAACAACAATCAAAGTACGGTTAATTCGCGAAATCTTCTGCAAGGGTATACAATACTTTAAAATTGGGTTTAATCATTTTCATAATTTATTTGTAGCGGAGTACAATTCGTTTTAGGTTACAGAATTCTGTTTTTTAATTATTATTATTAATATTATTATTAGTTCATAAGTTAATCATTTTAAAGGTTTACACAATCTTTTTGGATAATTTTAAATTAAATAATTCGTTTAATTGGCTGCTTAAGTATTTAGTTAAACATGCATTTTAGGCTAAATTTAAGCTAGGCACGAACATTATCGATGCGTTTTATTCGTTCTTCATAAGAAATGTTTTACTTACATCAGATAGTGTTCCGTCGACCAAGTCAAATAGCATTATTTACCTCTCGAGGCTAATAAGCTGCAAAGGGAAAACAAAAGGCAAAGAATTATTATCCGTTTCTGAGTGATCATCAAATTTATATATCAGTATATAGACTATTAGGAAAAATGTACAAAAAAAAAACCTTTTTTTTATCATAATCTATGTACATATATGCTATTAGCAAGCTTATAAGAATTTTTGAGCTCCCAAGAAACCATAAAATCCATAAATATATGAGATATATATATATATTATACACTGTGTGATACACTCACGTACCGAAAATCTCATTCGCATCTAAACGAATTCTTTCAGAAAGTCGATAAAATGATCCAATTATCCGAAAACTCAAATGTAGGAAAAAAGGCAAGTAAAAGTAAAGCAACTCGAAAGCAGCAACCTGACGTTTTTCCCATCTATGAAATTAACGAATTCTTATTTCAAAATGTAATTGAGATTTGGGCGATTTATTATATGTAATTAATAACTATTACTGCGATCCCTGTTTTCTGTTACTACTCTTCGTGGTGAAACACTTGAAAACAAAAAAATTTCAAAAACCCCTTTCATGCTGAATGCGCTAAACGAAGTGGAATTTTGGCACACGCACACGCCTGCGTGTCACGTGGGGAAGCACGACCCGCGCCTATTTTTTTCTGCCTCAATATTTTCTGTTATGGCCTTTTATTTGCATATAAATGCTGCACTTTTATTTTACAAATGAAAATTGAACTTTCCAGCCAACAAAAACTAAATATTCCACTTGGTCTAAACTGGGCCTATTTTCAACATTCGAATGGCACTGGCCCCCAACTGACCACACGTCCTCACTCCCACTGGATACTCCATAAACCTTCTTACATAAATTTACACTATTTATGCAAGGAATTTAACTACATTAATATAACCGGCTCCAAAGATGTGGGACTTTCAATTTATAAATTAAGAATGTTGTTTCTCCGTGCATATGTGTGTATGTGCATACATTTGTACGTGTGTTTGTATATTTGCAATGAATTTGTTTGTCACATAGGCACTTGCCTCAAAATAACAATGCTAAGCTCAATTTACATACGCATTTTTATTTCCGTTATAAATTCGTTCTAAATTGTTATTTTTTATATTTAGATATGTATTTATATGCATATATACATATGTACACAAAATATATGCAAGCAAAATTAGCGCAGTGTGTATATGGCACTCTCTCACTCGAATTTTGCAAGCCTTTATGCCTGTATGCGATTATTACCTGAAGAAAAATGACACACTGATTTTAGGCACATTTCTGCAACCTGCTAATTTAACAATACCACTTTTTGCAATTGCAATAAATTCGACCAAAACACAATCAATACATTTAAGGGTGGCATTAGGGTTGTTGTCAAAATATCAATATATCGATATTTTTTTCTAAGGATGATATATTTATATCACGATTTTTTGTTTGCCCCAATATCGAAATTGCGATGTTATTACTTGATATTTTATGTCAAGACAAAAACATGAAAGCCTGTGTAGGCAAAATACCGCAGAAAAAAAAGTATAAAAAGTTTTCATCGTTACATAAATCTTATTTTGAAGGAAAACTTATTTAAATCGCCCTTTGGGTCAATATTTTTTAGCGCGCTAGTGATGGAAGTTCGACCGAAAACATCGATGTTGATGGTCGTCGATGTTTTCAAAATATAACGTCGGCTTCAAAATCAAGTAATATTTTGTTTATTATTTTTAAGTTCTCAATTTTGATTGAAAAAATATCATCGGTAAATTTTTTTTTTTAATATCCGACAACTCTAATAGAGATGGACAAAAATAATGCGGAACAACTACTTTGGAACTTGAGAAATGGGTAATTTGGGATGTTACACACGACAACTTCAGGAACGAAAATCCCACTCGTTTCACTAATTAAAAAATGTATAAATTAATGACGCCTAGCACTAACACAAGATCAATTTTCTGAAAGAACCAACTCCAAAAATGACATAAGATAATTAAAAATTAAAAATATTTCTTTAGCGAAGGAATATTAATTTTAATTTACTATTTATAATATGTGATATTTTTTGTATATCTATAGAATATATACAAAAAGAAAAAAATATATATTCAAAAAATAAGGTTATAAAATTAAATATGTTATAACCGCTAAATATAAAAGCTTTTGACCTATTACTTTCCCTAACGTTCATAAAGTCATCTGCACAGTTTTAAAACGATCGATTCGGCTTCTGAAACTGATCAAAAGTCTTTATCACTGCGTTTCTATTATCGGAATAAAATCATAATACTCTCTACAATGGTATGAATATAATTATAATGAGTTAGGTTTTGTGTTGATTATAAACTTGTATTAATATTCAAATAATCAAAATTAAATACTCTTGGGCTATGTGTTTCCAATAATGTTTTCACATTTTAAAATGATAAGATTGTAATTGAATTGATTCTATTCAGCTGATTGTACGGCTACATAGGTGTTAATAGTGTTTCGCTCAATTAAACTAAATATGTATGTATGTCAACGATGTATATAGTTTCTGCTTCTCGATATATTTAGATTAAGTTTTCTAAGTGCATTTGTTTCGAGCAGCAGATTGATCAATTAGTCTTTTTTCTTTTATACCAGTATAAACACTATTCTAAAGGTATTACCGCTTAATTTTCAAGTGAACCAAATATCCTTGATATCTTATTTAGGTGATCAAAGGAAAACTAAAGTTACACCCTTGCATTAGAATGAATAAATATTGTTCAAAACGTAGCAATGGCAAGGACTAAACTTTAATTTTAGGTTTTGAATATAACTTCATCCAATGGATTAACATTAATGGTTGCATTGAATGCCAGATGTGTGTGCTAAAAAGACTTTTGTTAACAAATGCTGTAAGCCTTTTATCACTTCGAGACAAAAATAGATGATAGGTGCTAAAAATACTAATGAAATCGATAGAGTTTGTCCTTAATTCGACCAGTTTACTTTTTATTTAACCTATTTTTAGAATCTAAAAGAGTAATTCAATACAATACGTCCGTAATAGTAACTATATGTTATGCAACTCCCAACTAAACAAATTTTTAATGAAAAGAAACTTTTTGTTGTGCCTAAGAAATTGATAATTATTTCTCATATTTATTACATTACTGCATCGTTTTTTTTTTTTTTTTTATTTCGAGTAAATATATATTAATGTAATGATTAACTATGTTCCAGTAATATGGGAGACGAAGAAGATCCATGGGGTGCTGACGATGGCGAAGAGGCTGCTGAGCCAGCTGCTGCATCTAATCAGGGAACTCCTGCTCCTCCCTCCAAGGCACCGAGTGTGGCTTCCGACCATAAGTCTGATAGTGTGGCGGTCGGAGGGACTCCGGCAAACGAGGAGGCGGCTGCTGTAGAGGAAGAAATTGAGTTCAAAGCGCCTCCACCTCCGCCAGAAGACGATGGATACAGGAAACCAGTTCAATTGTACCGACACTGGGTCAGGTTGGTGTCTTTTAAGGTTATGGCTTCCAAACTTGTGGACCTTATGCAATTCTCTATTTTCAGGCCGAAGTTTCTCCAATACAAATATATGTACAACTACAGAACCAATTATTATGATGATGTGATTGACTATATTGATAAAAAACAAACTGGAGTGGCACGTGACATACCTAGACCCCAGACGTGGGCGGAACGTGTCCTGCGCACTCGAAATATCAGGTAATATTTGCATAACAAAATAGTCCTCGGATATTCAGAGGCATAACTTAATTTTGGGGTATTTTTTCTTCTAATTCTCACTTTTAAATCAGCAGCAGTGGCATTGATTCGTTTGCTCCATCGGCAAAAAGGGACAAGCAATTAATTCAAACACTGGCGGCCTCGATTAGAACTTATAATTACCACACCAAGGCATACATTAACCAAAGGTATGCCAGTGTGCTTTAGTGAGCACACTTTAATGTAATAATAGAAACGTTTTAAAAGATGAACTCGTAGTCATAAAAAAAGATCTATACATATAGTAAGTCATTAGGCGTTTGTATAACTGCGCATATCCACGCAATATTGACCTTATGTGTAGAATGAGGTTAATACTGATCGGAAAAACTTTTCAAGAAACCAAGATTATATTTTGTATATTTTCTTACAAGCGTAATTTCTGTTAATATATTTTTATATATATTTACGTATATTAACACAACTTACCTCTTGATACAAGGTATTTTTAAGATTATTTACTTCATATCTAGCAAAGTAAATAAACTAAAAAACTGATTTATATTGGTAAGCTAAAATAAAAAACTGTGCAATAAATAAAAGTAAACAAATACCATCGTTTTATTTTGGGATACCCTATTTTTCGTCATATTTTGGAAATTACTTCAACTGCGACGGTTAAGTATCCCTATTAAAAGTATCTTCAAATCTTTTAGGAGAAAAGCCGTCCACCTCTGTCAGCTGGCAGGTCAGTACTGGTCTCTATTATGAGATATTGGTGCAGTCCAAAGTCCAGACTACAAATCCAAATAAGTTCAGCCTGAGTCATAATAGATTAAATTAGCTTATTGTAGGCTTGTGAATTAGTAGAGCAAACAAAGTGGACAAGTGACAAACTCTGAACTTTGGTTTAAATAATTTCAATATCAAAAATGTAAACTAAACATAGCTAATGATCTAGAACTATATTAAAGAAAACACTTAAATATGCAATAAATTAAATATAAATATAAAATAAATAAATTCCGTCTCACTGGTTCACTCTAAACGCAACAAGGTTGTAGGTGCTCGCAGTTGATGTATTCTTTTATTCAGATGCGAACCCTAATACAGAGCACAATGAGACCTGCTACATTCTTTATTTTTACGCTGTTTGTTGTTAAAATAGGTTGTACAGATTTATGGTAAGTAACTCTAATGGAATATTAGTTCTTTGACCTAAAGAGTGTATATTTCCAGTTCAGAAAACGATATACATGCACTAATTCTAGCGAGAGGAGGAAGCAAGGGGATAAAACTAAAAAACCTAGCACAAGTTGGCGGCTATTCATTATTGGCCCGTACAATTAAAACAATTAGAAACTCTGCTTGTTTTAAACACATATGGGTTTCCACAGACGATAAAAACATTGCCATTGAAGCACAGAAGTGTAAGTTTTTAAAAGGAAGCTAAGAAGTTATATACAAGCTTTAGAAACTCTGCAAAATATCTTAAAAGCTTGTAATTCATTTGTCTATATTTTGGCTATTTGTGTATTAAAGTTTATGTGAAACGTACACCCCCTTGATTTATTTGTTTAATAATTGTTTCGCAGTTGGAGCAATGGTTCACCAGCGTCCCCACAAATTTGCGAGAGATGATACTCCGTCAATCGATGCCATTGCGGAGTTCTTAAAATCCCACCCATCCATTCAAGACTTTGCACTCTTTCAATGTACATCTGTGTTTTTAAAAACTAACTACATTCAAGAGGCTGTGAAAAAATTCGACACATACGACTGTGTTTTTGCTGCCAAAAGGTAAGACCCTTGATTTATTAAAAGTATCTTCTGTTAACACAACACAATTTATTTTAATCTTAGATCACATTACCTTCGTTGGAAAATGCTTGACGGTTACTTGGTACCGGTTGAGTTTAACTTAAATTCCAGACCAAGACGCCAGGACTGGAAGGGAGATATAGTCGAAACCGGAATGTTTTATTTCTCAAGGAGACGGTTGGTGGATATTGGTCTGCTTCAAAATAACAGGTAAATTTGAGTCTTATATAAAATAATATTTAAAATAACTTAAGCTAATTCTATTATGGTATTTTAGGTGCTCTATTGTGGAAATTGATGCCAATGATGGCCTAGAGATTGACTCAAGCCACGACCTGTCGATGGCAAAATATATTTTAAGTAGTAGAACGAAAATTGATCTTTAAAATTGTTGGCAATCATCTACATATAACTACAATAATTAAGTATTGTTAAAAGAAACCTATTAAGCAATCTACCAATTATTAAATAGTTAGAGCTACGTTAATTCTGTTAATACTTGAAATCACTTTATTGTTTCGGATATTATTTACTTTGGTGCCATTATCACCGAGGTATAGCGACTGATTCGCCTGGTGAGGAGCCGTGGGACCATGGCAGTTGCGGTGGGTCTCAGGATCAGGCAAGTTCTTCCGGACCGAGCTGCATACAACGCAGTGCTATTGAAAGTGCTCTTCATTTGCGCTGCACCTCCATAAGCTCGAGGTAGATCCGTAGGCGATTTATTGTTGGCGGTTTTCTCTGGATGCTCTTGGTCCTCGGATAGGGGCTGGGTTCTGGCTCTCGAAGTTTGCTTCGAGAAGACATGATGCATGCCATCTCGGTTGAGTCCTACATCACCGCTGGCTTCCGATCCTATTGGTTTCTTGGGCTTCTGCTTTAAGCAGCAAACGTTGCATTGGTCCTGATGTCCCAGTAGTGGCAGCTGCCCCATCTGCAATGGGCACTGCTGCCTCATTTGCAATGGGCACTGCTGCCCCATCCGCAATGGGCACTGCTGTTGGTTGTTCACGAACCCTGCACAATTGCAGTGTGGATAGTGACGCCCATTTATGGGGCAGTGGGAGCACGGATTCCAGGTGGGCATCAGTTGGCTTAGACAGGGGTGTATGCCACGATGAAAGCTGCCGCCGGGCGCAAAGCAAGTGGTCGACAGGACAGGTTGAAATAAACGATGACTGATCTGGTTGCTCACGACCATGCCGCCTCTGTTGAAGTGCCCGGGGAATCCCAGAGATGACTGACAGCAGGATATGGAGCGGTTACAGCAGCAATAGGGGTGACCGTGGGGAGTCACCTGGCAGGAACTCAGATTCTGTGGCGCTGCAAGCCCCGGGAAGCAGCAGGACGTCTTTGGCATTTGGCAAACTTGTGGAGGCCTTGGCAGACAGCAATTGCTGGTGCAGAAGGAACAGGACGATGCGTTGCTCCTTGCTGCACTCGGGAATTGCTGGCAAGGGGCCACAGAGGTGCCACACCTGGAATCTGCCTGTGGCAAGGGCTTGAAGCTGATGGTCACATAAGGGGCTTGGCTGCTGGCTGAGTTTTGCTGTTGCTGCTGCTGAACTTCTTGTATATGTGGCTGTAATTTGGCTTGGAGATTGATAACGGGAGCATCCTCCGGTTCCCTTTCGGTTTCTTCAAATTGGGTTTGTTCTTCACTGGCAGGATACTGTAAGAGGGGCACTTGGATAGGTACAATAGTTGGCTGCGACAGGTTTCGGTTTGTTGAGACATCATTTCCTAAGGACATTAAATATATAAACAGAAATAAGGACTTAGGGATATTTAAAAGAAAGGCAAAGTTATTAAAAACGTGATTACATATACCTATAAGTGGAAACTATACCTAACCATTGGCTGGCATTACCTTCTTGACAACTATTATTGCTTAATGCCACCATTATGTCTCCTTGGCAGCACTTCTCATCCGTCTGGCACCCGGCATTGAATCTAATCACCGGAGGAAGAGTCTGTTGCTGGGGTTGACAGCTTTCGCTTTGGCTCAAGTCAGAAGCGTCCTTCAGCACCAGAAAGGAGGGACTGTTCGCCAGTACCCTGTTACAGATCGTTATGAATCGTGGCGGACTCCCGGCGTTCTGAATTTCCTCTAGCCGTTGAATGTTCTTGTTTGTCTTGTCCATACTCAAGGCAGCTCTACACTCTCTGGACCCCACGTGGATGTCATCGGTTTTTGTTTGAGAATCCTGCCTGAGCGAAGCCATGCCCACGCAGCGATTCTTCAACTTTGGCTTAACGTTCGGAGAACATTTACCAATGCAGAGTCTGTTTGGTGAAGTTTCTGGATTGGTATCTGGCTTCTCCGAACCAATTTGATGATCTTTGCCCACGGTGATCAGAAAACAGCGTGTGTCCTCGCTGGCATCAGATTCCTGGGAATATTTTGCGTTGTTCCGAGCACACATCGTGTCCAACTTCTATTTGCCTTGAGTTTGGCAAATTTACTTTCAATTGATGTTATATGTATTTTTCAGAGCATTTTAGATGATTTTGGTAGCATAAATTTTGAAATAAGTTTTTCCAATGCCCTATCGATGTGTGAGTTTCTAGTAACAAAGGGTATCTTTCAGTATAAAGGTGTTACTTATGTATTTAGGTATAATTTTGGCATGTCAGGGGAGGAAAACAATGGAGTCCGGCTACAATTTCTCATACATTTTCTGTTAAGTCATTTTCTACTCGACCAAACAAACTAATAATAAATGAATAATGAATTATGGCCTCTAAGATCCTATTTTCAATGTCTGGCCATTAAGTTTAACATCACCTTACAGTATTTGCCAGACAAAAGTTTAACAAGAGCAAATAATTAGCCAATGTGAAAATTAATCTTAAATCAAAAAACCTGTGTTGGATCATGTTAGTACGTAATTAATTTACAATGTAGCAATCTATTCTTTCCACTCAAGTATTTCAATTTCAACACAATCAGTCAGATTATAATGTACAAAATTTTGAAGGCGGCTTGTTGAAAATGTTCTGCCCGGAGAGCTGTGAGCATGGCTACAATGTAACGTCTTCGGGAAAGCTGATCTCTGGAAATGTGGCGCCATCCCAGACGCAGCAGCAAGGCCAGCAGCAGTTCAGCATGTGCTGTGCTCCACTGTCGGTGCAGGCCCAGGAGCTGGGTGGCAAGTGCGAGGCGGAGCCCCCACGGGTGGGAATGTGCCTGGTCACCGAGGGGCCCGAAGGTCTTAGGTAGGCATTGCCATATGGCCTTTACTAGGAATATTGGCGATGCCTTTCGCCAAGAAGTTTTTGGCTTGCGCACTTTTCACTAGAATTTCCTTTGCAGCATTGACTGCAATGTTCCCTTGCCCAACTCCTTCAACTTGGACGAATACAGGAAGCAAATGGTCTGCTCCTGCGCTCCGTCAGTGAATGGCAGTGGCTACATTGATGGATACTGCCTGCCACCGCCACCACAAGCAGCTGCTGGTCTCAATCCCATCCAGACGCCAGCCTGCAGTTTTCAGTGCCAGAGTTGTCCCGCCGAAGCAGCCTCTTCCTCGGGGTTTGACACGCGGTCCATGCAGGCCACAACAACTGCCGCGTTAGGAGCAGCGTGTCCCTTGCCCAGTCTTCCCACGAGGACTTCCAGACCAGAGCAGATGATGACGGTGCCGCAGAAGGTTCCAGAATCGGTCGTAGGGCCTCAGGTCATCTACTTGGCTGCCCCCACCTCATCCATGCCTGAGACAGAAAGCAGCTGCTATTCGCCAGACCAGCAACCAGCTTACCTATACAGTATGGTTCCGGTGCAGTGCATGTCCTCTGTCTGGAGCCCACAGGCCATCAGCCTTGTGCCGGTGGGTGTGTCAGTGCCCCAGCCGCAGCTTCTGCCGCAGCAGCAGCTTGTGACGAATCCTGCACAGAATTCGCAGCTGCCGTCGCAGCAGATGGTGCGCTACGACCTACCACATCCCCGACTGTTAGCGGAGCTCCGACGGGAGCGGGAGTCCCCGTCTCCGGTGCCGCTGTCCTTCCAGCTGTATGCACCCACCCAAGCGGTGACTTTTTACGACCCGCCAGCAGCCACCGCGATTAGTCCAAGTCTGGCCAAGGGGGACGTTCCAGCTGCAACCCCTTCAGCCGATCGGATGTCAGTTGCCACTGCCTCGCAATTGCCATCGTCACCATCGGTAATTCCATCGCCACCGGCTCCTGACCCCGTCCGATTGACCAGAGTCCGGACAGGCAGCCCGAAGTGCAGCCGTTCCTGCCCGCGCAGCAAAGAACAATGGGACAGCAATGGAGCAGGAAACATTTGCATGAAATGCGGCAATTGCTGGCACTGTCCGCGGTGCAGTTGCTCCAACTGCTTCTGGCATCCCGGCCTGGTGCGTGCCCCGCCGAGGGACAGTAGATAGGATCGGTAACAATCAAAATTTGGGAGTACATTTAGAAGGAAAAAGTCTGCAATTAATGATTAATAAATACTTTACCGAAAATGTCGGTTTATTTGAAGCGTACCACGTTAAAAGTTGGCAAGGATAATTTGGGGAATGATAAACAAAGCATTCTTAAACGGAATAAAGATTTAAGCAAAATAAAAGGAGTAAATGAAAAGCAGGTCAGTTATATATTTATTTAGATATGTTAAATATTTATATACATATACTTCTTAGATTTAAAAAGTCATTAAGGCCGCTAGGGTCCAATTTTATTTGTCATTAACATTTTTAAGTCGTCACTTTTAAGTTAGTTTGCCTTGGAAATTCCTCTGGCTAAAATCACAATTGAGCAGTTCAGACAATTCAAAGATGCTTTTCACATTCTTAACTATCTTCAGGCACGTCTGTTCATAAAGTTTGCGACATAATTGGCCAAGAGAGACGTGGTTTCCTGGTCATGGCCACTTTCCGCTCTGGGATTGATGTGCGGGTTCCTCGGAAACGGCAAGTACTCGGCCTGTGGCGGTGCACTTGGAGGTGGCGGAGCCCTGACTGGGACAGCGTATGGCTCCGAGCGGTGGTCAGTGGTGAGGCGGCGATGACGAATTCTCCTGGACGATAAGGAGGCCTCGCTTGCGGTCCTGCTACTGCTGCTCGGACAGTACGGCGATGGCGGCAGCAGGACTTGACGTGGCATTTCGAGCGAGGACCTGACCGTCCCAGTGTGGGATTCCGCAGGATTAGGTGGCTGCAACCGATTTTGATACACATTTGATTCCGGGTAGGCGGGTGTATATACAAAGGCTGGCGGATCGTACAGCACCGATTGTTGCTGGTTCACGATTTGTTGGTGCTGAGTGAATTGCTGCTCCTGGTTTAACTGGACCTCGGATTGGATATATTGCCTCTGAGGTGCCTCGATCTCCTGACTGATCTGCTGATGATGGTGTAGGACGTGGGGTTGCTGGTGTTGGGACTGTGCCTGTTGTGACAGCAATTGTTGTCGCTGCAGTTGCAACTGTTGGTGTTGGTGTTGTTGCTGCTGGTGCTGCCAGGACCAGGCCAAGGCCTTCTCCTTCTGCTGACGCTGCTGGTCGGCCATTCTCAGCTCCAGGTTCTCAAGATCGGATCTCAGTTGTCGAAGCAGTTGCTCCTTTTCTGACCTCAGCTTCTCCTCAAGCTTCCTACTTTGGTCCATTTTGAGCAGGAACATCCGCTTCTCCTCTGCATGCCGGCGTTCGGCGACGAGCCGTTCATCTTGGATTTTCTTGAGGGATTTGCCATACTGACGCAGCTGCTCCTCCTCGCGGCACTTGATACGCTGGTACATTAACCTCATTTCCTGGACCTTGGTTTCTATGTTGTATTGATGCTGATGGTAGAGCATAAGCTGCTGCTGCTGGTGTTGCTGCTGTTGATGTTGCTGCTGTTGCTGGTACTGCTGTTGCTCTTGCTGGTACTGCTGCGAGTAGAGGTATTGCTGTTGAAGGTACATCTGCTGATCGTGGAACACTTGGCCAGAGTAGTTTTCAACACTGTCGGGGTTCCACTGGCGGTCTATTTCGGGTGCAAATGTCTCAGGAAAATGGGGTTGTTGGCCCAGGTTTTGGTTTATTCGATCGTCAGCGTTGTTGTTGCAACTGTTGGATGGATGAAGTTCCTCGCTGAATGTGTCCGGCTGGACGATGTGATGCATTAGTTGTTGCCGCAGCCCCGAGTCTGCTGACTGGCCATCCAGATCAGGAGACCTGGGTGGTGCTTCAGTGGAGTTATCGGCGGATACTTCAGCCACCTCAAGTTGTGGTTGATGGAGCTGCCTTTGACTCACGGCCTCGCACTGCGGTAAGTAATTGATTGTCTGATTGTTCAGAAGCTGAGATTGCAGTGGGTCAACCTGGGGCAACTGCGTTTTCAGCTCCTGCTCCTGGACAGCCTCCACATGCTCTGTCATTTGATTGCAGTCAGTACTGACTTCCATGAGGTTTCCACAGTGTGGAAACTCACTGTAGTCCACTGGAACTTCCCGCTCCGTTTCGGCTTTGAATGGCACCTGGAGTCGTGCTTTGGAGTCTAATACTTCGAGGTCTGGCTTGTGCCAGCGCATATAGGGATAGTGGTGTAGTCTTGAGGTGTTTGTTATTATGACACTTTGGCGCTGGCTTTGCAGGATCTTTCGGTTCCTGTCCTCAAGCGCCTCGTTCTCTTCAACTTCCTTCTTCACCAGATCAAACAATATATTGCTAATCTCTTTATCGTCGGGCAGTTGGTCTTTAACTCCTCCTTCCACCTCCAAGTTGGGCATAGGCTGCGGCGCATCGTTTGAATTTTGAAGTTCCTCGTGTACCTCATCAATGGTTTCCTCTTCTTCTTGTTTGATAGCCACATCCTCCTCGGTCAATTGCGATCCCTCCAACGCCTGTACGGAGTTCGGCTGATCAACTGCTTGAGCTTTCTTCATCTGCTCTGCTACGAACCGAGGACGTCCGGAACCAACAGGAAACTTGAGCATTCGAAGGTTATACTCCCGGTTTTTGGCGTATCTGCTCAGCGTTCGTGTTCGCAGCTGAAGTTCACTGCGAGCCAGCTCCTTGGGTATGAAGAGCAGTTCATTGGAGTAGATGCTCGCTCTGCGCTTCTTGGTCTCTGCTCTAAAAGTAGTTATATTTACAGTAATGGATAAGACAATCCATTCACTCGAGAAGATTACGAGAAGAAACCTACATGGATAGCGAATGGCGCTCTTCCAGAACGAGGGGTCTGCTTAAATCTTCCCCCGCAGCTTCATTCTTCTCAGGATTCTTGGGCTCAATACGGTGTTGGTTATGTCCTTTGTCGTTCGTTTCCTTTCCCTCCAACCCCTTTTGGAGAAGCTCCTTTTTAATGTTCAGACCTTGTGCTGGATTCAGAGCTCTTTATGAAAAAATTTAAAATTAAAAAAAGGCTTAAATTATGAATTTTACGTTGCAGCCATACCCGTCGATTGCCGGCTGGTGTTCACTCATCGGTCGAGACTCGGAAACGGACAGAACCCCGGATTCTGATTCGGACACGACCATGTCGTGCCAAGAACTGCCGATGGACGGCCTTTCCTTCCCTTCTTATAGGTGAAATGTGTTTACAAAAGCCTAGTTACTGTCTGGCTGCGGTATCGAGTGGCATGTCGCTTACGGCTTGATGGTTTCGGGTGTAATTACGGCTCTCTGTAAATATAAAGTTAACAAGAAAATGAAGTGTACATTAAGAAAGTTCACACTAAGTGGCTGAAGACCCTGAAGAAATAGAATCTTATGAGATGGTGTCCCGTTCTGTATATAACAAGACAGCAATGCTTGTACAGATTTCTTCGTCAAGAATAGTAGTAAAGCTTTGTAGTAACGCTTCCCAAAAAATAAGTTTGTTCATTTTGTTTAGTTTTAAAAGAATACCTCAAGAAGGTGTTTTCGTATTTAAGGTCAGGAAAAGGTTATGGGACTTCCATTTGTTACACTTATTTTAATATCTCAGCCCATAATCGTGGATGGTAATAATACAAAAAAAATCAAAGAACACAAATGAAAAGAAATTATGTTTTCTGAAGTCCACAGAAATATGATAGATATGACAGGTGATAAGGAATTAACAAAAGTGTTAAAAATTCTTAAACAGCTGTTTAAACTATGCTAAACTATGCTAAATGTAGACAAATTGAAGTCCCTAGTAATATCTGAACCACGAAAATGAATTTGCTGCCATAAATATAAAATGTATATTTATTAGGTATATTTAGGTATATTATTTTGACAAAAAAAAACATTGAGATGTAACCCTTTATCTACCGTTCTTAAACTTCCAATTGCATTCGCCTATGCTGGTGATTTATAGCTTGGACCATTTACTCTTGTTAATTTTATTACCTACGTATTGCAGAATCAACTACTAAAAATTCAGATCGTTTAACAAATAGATTGGCAACGTTAGCAACTAGGACGCGTAATCGAAGTTTAGATAAGAACATTTGAAATCTTACTTACCATAAAAAAGAGGAAAGATTTCTAGTTTGATTGTTTATTTTTGCTTCCCGTGCGAAGACGGGAGGGGCCATTAGCTTGCTTATATGTATTTATAAACCCGAATCGAACCAATAACAAACAAATTTAATGGAAAGTACCATTTTCCCTACGGTTTCGATTTCGGTTTAGGAGGTCCGCCGGCGACGCGACGAAATCCAATACCGATGAAGACCCGACCGAGTGTCGAGTTGCACATCCGAAAAGTGAATGAATGCAAATGAAATTTGCTAATAATACGAGAATTACATGGCCCGCGGGGCGATAACAGCGCAGCGGCCCCACTAGCTCCTGTCCTGCAATTATGGGGCTTTGAAGGAGCTGACAGAGCACTGGCCGCCGCTTCTTTCAATAGATATCGCCGGGCAGATATAACCAAACCACCTAACCTAAACCTGAATCTAAATTCACCCTCCCGCATAAGTTGGGCTAACCTGGGTGAACGCACTAAGGACACGTCAGCTTCGCTCATGTGACGTGGCCACCTACAATTCCCTCACTTATAATTGGAATTGTAACTTTATTTTTATACCCCTGCATATCGTACAGATGTATAAGTAGGCAGGGCGGTTGAAGGCGACACTGCCTTCCCCTTTAATTACTTATATTATTGTTACTTGGCCTTGAGCATAGTTTTTAAAGTCATTTGGATATCGTATTTATTTGAATTTATCAAATATGATTCCTTTTGAAGTATTTAGACAGGAACTATAGAGAATAAAAACCAAGTCCTTTTTAAATATACCTTTTATATAACTCTTTTTCTATCATTTGTATATAAAATATTGAAAACGATTTCTTAAATATTTAAAAGCCCGCAATGTTAAATGTATAGCTAGTCATTTTATTAATAATTATTATTTCTAATCTTAAAAGAATATTCCTAATTTTTCCCATTTAAAAAAATAACTTACTTTGAGCATCTAAAAATCGCAAAATGCTTAAAACATTGGCTTAAATATTAAAATGATGAAATATTATTGAGCACAACTCAGCACTACCAACAGAAATATTATTTTGAATTATATGCTCCGCGCGCCCTTTGCTCTTCTGAACCGATAAACATATCAGCAGTTCGTTCTATCGATAAAACCACCACCATTGTGCGGTAGCTATCGAAGTTTTGCCATCAACAGAAACAAAACAGCTGCCAGAATATTCAGAAATTTGTTTTCATTTTAGAGATTGCATTTACATTGAAATGGATAAACTAACGACAATTAGTGCGACTCTTTTCATGGCCGCCGATGTGTTTGCGATCGTGAGCCTGGCCCTGCCAGATTGGATAATCACAGAGTCCGGAACTGGTAAAAACACGGAAGTGTCCCATATACTGACCGTTGGCATTATCAGATTTTTAATTTCCCTGCAGGTGACATCCGGCTGGGTCTTATGTGGACCTGCATGACTCTGTATAACCGGCCCCAGGTGTGCTACACCCCCGATCTGCAGCCAGAGTGGCTAGTTGCCCTGATTTGCATATTCATAGGCTGCATATGCGTGACCACCACCGTCATTCTTCTGGCCTCCTCCTCCTGCAATCGAAACGTGATTCCCTACGCCCGCTGGGTGGGATTCACGGCTATGGTGCTCTTCTGCATGGCGGCGGTCGTCTTCCCGCTGGGCTTCCACATCGAGGAGATCGGCGGGCAAGCTTATCAGCTGCCCAATACCTTCAAAATCGGAATCTCCTACATCATGTTCGTGCTGGCCCTATGGATTACCGTGGTGTCAGAGCTGTTCGCCGGAAAGGTCTGCCTGCCGCACTTCTAGAGGCGCGAGGACGGCATCTCTGGCTTCCTGATATCGTTTGCAGTTTGCTCTGTGATTTGTTATACCTTCTGTTTCTCTCTGATTTCCCTCGCCTGGGATTCTCTTGATTCCGAGCCCGACCCGAAGTCCCCCTATCAATTAAACTCCTTTAGTTGTAGCGCTCCAATAGAAACGACTCATATCTGGGATGAAAACCAGGATATATGCTTGACACCTGCTCATCCCGAATCTCCTTAGTTCATAAAACGAAACTTTTAAAGCAGATTTGTATTCTACCAACCAGGAAGATTGGAAATAGCTGATATTTATCATGATATTTGTGTGAACTTTAAGAGATTTTTCACTCCCTCAGAACTCGTTCTGACTAAAGGATAGTACAATTTTGTTTACATACATATGTATAGCAGGAGCTATATAGCAAGAGCAGGTATACATCCAACTCAAAATGTCTCTAGTTTTAAGATCTGTATTTTATGTTTTTATAAGTATTCAGTTGTATTTTTAAAGGGGTACACTCACTAAAATATAGGCAATCGTTAGTGAAACTCTTTTAGCGGACACTTTATTTAAATGGTTGCGATGGTTCACTGGTATACGCCCAAATTTTATTTAAGGTTTTATTTTCACACAAAAAATATATATTCATGCATAAAACGTAAACGTCAAGCTAATACTTGAACTTTCATTATTTGGAAAACAATAACAACATTTTTAAGCTAAGACATTTCCGTAAACATTGAGCGGGCTCGTGAATATCTTTGAACACTGTCACTTGCAAGGCCGAGACGGCAACTGAAAGGGAAGTCAGAGCAGAGTTGGAAACTCGGTGGAGACTCGGGGGTTTGCGCCTGCGTCGTCTTTATGTACACATGGCTATTCGAGATCCGAGAATGCTGACCAAGCTCCTGGGCGAAGAAATTCTAACAAGGGCTGCGATATACATAATGTGAAGTGAAGCGGCTGGAGAACATTGCTGACCTCATCAAACATTAAAGATCGCGAGCCGGGAACGGTTTCGGTTCTGCATTGCTTACAGAATTCTGTTTGTAAACTGAGAAGCAACACTTCACTTATTCACCAGGCGATCATGAAATTCAAATCCTCTAAACACTTAAAGTACTGCAACATGGGGAATACATTTCATTTATCCATAAAAACCACACATTATTTATTGTGAAACCAGAAACGTTTATATCAAATATACCATATATGTATATTAAATGTGTAGATATAATATATATTCATCCATATTACGTATTACAAATACGGAACTTGTATTTAATGATGTCTAAAATACTATTTGAAGGCTCAGAATATAATAACAAAATAATAACTCACAAATTAATATACATTTGTGGCTTGACTGTAATTTTATTTCATGAATGTTTGGTGTAAAACCAACCAATTTAAAGAATTTAATAAAACAATCTTCCTAAAATTAAAAAATCTTAAATAACTCCTTGTATTTTCAATTTCAATTTTACCAAAACTACCATATATCAAAAACAAGAAAGAAGTCTAACTCCGGGAACTCGAAGTCTTTTAGTTTTATATTTAAATTTATTTGCAACGCAGTGAAGGAGACATTTCCGACCCTATAAAGTATATATATTCTTGATCAGCATCAACAGCCGAGTCGATCTAGCCATGTCCGTCGATCAGAACATTTTGAGGAAAAAAATTATAACTTTGCCAATTTTTAACATATTTTTATATAATTTGAGATATGGCCCTTTTGCATTATTCTTGAATTTCGGTTTTAATTTGATCAAAATCGGACTACTATAACTCATATAGCTGCCATAAAAATATTTATATCAATTAATTTATTTTGAAAGCTTTGTTGCTAGCAACATTTAGTTGTTTCGCAACATTTTGGCTTTCAACATGTTTCGCTCTAAATAATTTTCGCAACATTTATATTATGTAAGAACACGCGAAAAAGAAAAGTCAGGAGTTTCTCTTTCTCTTTTCGGTAGATTTTTTATATGGAGTTTTGCTGCTTTCAGAAAATTTTTATTATGGTAGTACTAGTCTTAATTGTAAACTTTTGGTTCCCGCCCGCTGGCTCGCATGCAAAAAGCTCCACGTTTGCAACAGTGGCGACACATAAGAAGCTTTTTAGTTGCAACTTAGTTGGTCACTCTATTTCGAGATCGATGCAAATAAGGAACGTTTTTACCCGCCACCTGCTAAAAATCGAGAAAAAAGGGTTTTTTTGCCACGATTAACAATTTTCGCGACAGTGAAGTGTTTCCTAAGTGTGTATTTGTGTAGTGTGAATTTGGTGAACAGTGAAAACAGTGATTAAAGAGAAAAGTGAAAATAGTGAAAACTGAAAATGCCGCGCATTTCGCGTTTGTCGCAGGAACAGCGGCGTCAAGCCGCACTTAG
>VNJV01010790.1:0-50669 GCA_008042635.1 Drosophila nikananu
GCCTTTAAATAAAAAGTCCACCATAATTCTTAGAAAAATCAACTTTATTAGCGGTAAAAATTTCAGGGCTGGGCGCCGCGTATTATGTCTCCTTCAAATTTAACGCAAGTTTAATTAATTTAAAGTATAAAAAAGCACTATTTAATTTTCACATTATTTTCATAGAAAAAACTCGAAGAGGAGAAATAAAAAAGCGCCAGAAACGAAGAAACACTTATACATACATACATATATTCTGTACGCGATTGCTTGCACACATAAATGTGTGTGTGAGTGCATTTTACCGTTTGTTATTTTGATTTTTTTTTCACATGTGAAGCGAGATATTGGCAACTCGATGTGTTTCACATATTTAGCGTTTCTTATTTATACATATATTTATATATCTCTGCTCTCATAGGGTTATTAAAACACAATTGTATTTTAAGGCACAAATTCTCACTTTTACACGTGTATGTATGTATGCATATGTGTGAGCCAATATATGTACGTACGTAAAATCCGCGTTACTGTCCTCAAGTTTTTATAATGGTTTTTTGTGGCTGACACTTTTATTTTGCACTTCACTGACACACTTACCCTGTAAGTACGGCAACACACAAATGTAATCCATTTCTTTGATCAACGCTTCCAGCGGATCACCTTTTTCTCGTTCTTCACACATTTTCTTTGCACACAAAACGCCGGTCACGCTCAGTTAAAAAGTGATGTGGCTTTGGATTCGATCAACATTAAATAAAATATATCGGTGTTTTCGCGATGTACCGATTTAATCATATGGGCGCGAAAGTTTAAATTACAATAATATAACAATAAAAGAACACAGAATTACGGTATAGAATGTTTTAATAAATTTTTTAATTTTCCCATCACATATTTATACAATATAAAAACAAATATAGTGATAAAACTTCGTATTTTATGTATATAAATATTATGCCTCACAAAAAAGGAAAAACAAGTTCAATTCGTACTTAATCTTTACTAGTTTGTACTTAAAATTTTAAGTACAATTTTCTGCATTTTCAAGAACTTTTGTTCTCAAATTATTCGTACTACATTTCTCTGGGTGGAGTGGCAATGGTCCTCTGGATGGGTGGCAGGAGCACAAGTTGCTGCAGCTCCATGAATCCAGTCCAGCCTGAAGCTCCGTTCCGCTCGCAATGCATTTCGGGGGCCGGCATTGTGTGATGTGCCATTGGATTTTATAATCAACAATGCCAAACCAGTGACGCTCTCCCACCTCCGAATTTGCGAGGAGATCCTTTGTCCTGCCGAAATGTTGCTGCTGGCTAGTTGGCCGGATTCCTGTTGCTGCCACTGCCACTGCCACTGCTGCTGCTGCTGGGCCATCATTTTAATTATACTGAGTGCCAATGAAGTCAATGGCGATAAGGCTAAAACGCCAGCGATTGATGCGCGCACCCAGCGGGGGCGTTCGAGTGGCGAGTGGCGAGTGCCGAGAGCTGAGTGCCACTCGGCAGGACTACAGGATGTTATCCCGCTTTTACATTACCAACATCTGTGTGAGTTTCCACTGCATTTATATTTATTATATGTGTGTGGGGGAGGTCACGGCTACGGTCATATGCAGGCCGGATATATTAGCCAGCGAACCTTGCAACCCCGGATGCCTTTTGGCTCTCCTTAAACACCCCTCAAAAACACCCATCGAATGAACCGCAAAACACCAAACCTAAAAGGGAGATGCAGTGCAGATGCACTGGAAAGAAATAAGATAACCTCCTGCATATTTATTTAGTAGTGAAAATAAAGATACAAATTTATTTAAAGAAGAAATCTGAGAGATGTTAAAGGGAAGTATAGGTTTTTTATAACAACTTCCTGCATATCGATTTAGTAGTGAAAATAAAGATACAATTAAACTTAAAGAAGAACTCAGAGATATGTGAAAGGGAAGTACGTACAGCAAAAGGACTTTGTAATGCTTTGGGGATCAATAAAAATGTTTAATTTTTTAGTTTAAGCACTTGATTTTCCGAATCTAATCCCAATTTTCATCAGTGCATTGCACTGCCACAAAACAGATGGACGCAGAGACGGGTAATATATTATTTTATATTATTATTATTGCGGGACGCAGGACATGGATCCGCACCGCACCGACACAGAAACGGACACGGACATGGACATGGCCAGGGATGTGGGTGTGGGGTGTGGAAATGCGGGGCGGACTCGCACAAGTGGCCATCGCCAGGGCCATTAGAGAGGAGGATGGAGGGAGGGGGATTTTGCAATCAATCCGCAGACATTAATATTTTTCGTGTTTCCAACCGCAAATTGTTGCGGCTGTTGCAGCGGCACTTCCCTGAGTCCGGCATCTCCCCCACTCAGGCGCCGCAGGAGTCAACCCCCTGCCACTCACCCGCCAGCCACTCGCAGACACAACCCTCGATGCGGATTGAGTGGAATCATAAATTAATTAAAAGAGATTTGTTTGCGGCTTCCAAAGGATTCTGCCAGCCGACAAAAACGACTCGCAGGAGCGAGGAGCGGGCACAAAGAAAATGTGTGCGTTTTCCCTACCCCTCTACCGCTCCTCGTCCTGTGTGTGTGTGTGTTGGGGGGTTCTATGAAATTAAAGCAACATTTTTCGTAATGCCCGGCAAAGAACAAAATTAATTAGCCTAATTGTAAGGGCGGCGGGCGGACGGACACGTCGCGGGGCAGACATCGCTGAGCCAACCAAAAACCAAGCTGAGTAAAGCCAAACGAAACGAAACGAGGCGAAATGAATGAATGAATGAATGGAGGAGGGAATGAATGAGTCGAGATGAATATAGAGACGGAATTTTTATTGCACAACATGGCAGTGCAGCGAGGAGGGGTGAGCGCAGCTGCAGGGATTAACTTCCAGCGTCAAGGATCGCTGCATCGGGAAATGGGATTAGAAAATATAATTCTTTTCACCGAATAGGGTTTATGAAGAGCCCTATTTTTTAGATTTTTTTACCTAGGGATTTATTTAACAAAAAAATAACTCTGTACAAACCAATAGATTAAAGTCTTCGATTTTATACAATTTTTAAGGGACTAAAGTTTGTGTGTTCCAAAAGTTAAAAATTGCCAGGATTAAAGGCTTTAATCTCTTCAATCTGTTTTGATTTCTTTAACTATTTTACTTTGTTCTTTATTTATTTATCAGACATCAACTAATGACAATAAATCAGTTCAAGCTAAAAATATATTTATAAAAGCTCGCGTTTCGCCTTCGCTTCGCTCTTTGAAGCCTTTCCAAAGACACTTGATAAATGGCAAATCCTGAGTAAAAACAGAAATCAAATTAAACAGCCAAATTATACGTATTTGTTATGGGAGAGGAGAAAAGGTCCTGCCTGCGCAGGGGTTGACACAATTGAATAATCAGCAAACAAACAGAGCCGCAGAAATGACTTCCATGAGCCAATCCATTAGTCATCTCCCTCGACCACTCTTCCGGCCTCCCAGACTACGCCACTGATTGCCCTCCGCCGGGGTTTTACACTTTTGGCCCATTTGTTAGGTTTTTCTTACCCCCCAGCAGCAGGATCTGTGTGCGGTTTTTATTTCGCCCTGGCAGACCGAAATTGTAACAACGTATTTGACGCGTCACAAATGAAAATCTAAAAGATTAATTAGCTCAAGTTTTTGTTGAAGGCGCGCGCGCCCGCCTCTCCGGAGGAAAATCCGAGCGCAAATCTGCCAGGACTTACCGGGGAGAAGGGATCAGGTCCTTGGCCCTTCCTTCAAGTCGATTTTTTTGGGGGCGAAAAGTTGAAAATGTGCTGGCAAAGCGGCTTTTTTTGGGGGTGCTTTCTCGGCGAACGCAATAAATTTTAAGTCCTAATCAAAGTTGACAATAATAATAAAGTTAATAATGTTATTTAGCGTCTGCTCCGGTTTAATGCCACCAAAATCCCTGATCTCTCTCTCTGACCTTCTCTCCTGTCTTATCTTTGCAGCGACTCGAACCCTGTGCTTATATCATCGCCGCCGGAATTGGCCGGAATGACACTGGAGGCACGTTTGATATCCTACGACTGGGAGAATCAATTTGGCGAATTCCAGGAGGCCACGCGGAAGGGCAGCTTCAAGCCCATCTGCTGGGGAGCCAAGAATCATGTGGTGCCGGTAAGTAGTAGGAAGATAAAGTATGGCGATTTTCGATTTTTTGCAGCTCGGTTTGTCCCCCTGAAATCGCATTAACCCTTTTTATCCATCGGGGCATCTCAATCTCTGCGCAGTCCTTCTTGCTTGGCTTTCGCCCTAATCGCCCTCGTCTTCGTCTTCGTCCTGCTGTCCCTGCTGTCCCTGCTGCTGCTTTACATCCATCAGCTTAATCAGCTAAATTGCTAGACAATATCTGGGATAATTTTTCTTGCTGCCATTTGATGGCCCCCAGCTCGAGCTCCAGCTCCACTTTCCCCCTGAAACCCACATCCCCAGCAGTACCCAGACAAGTGCTCATTTATTCATTGTGGGCGGGCATGGAGCATTGGTGCTGCATTTGGAGTTAAAGCAGCAAAGGACATTAGGGCCAGCCCACAGCCACATCCATCGGTTGGGGCAAAATGCGGGTAATGTCTACCGGAAACCGCACGTTATAAAGTGCAATCAATTGCATTGCGGCGGCGGCGGCGGCACTCGCTGGCTCCGTTCGAGTTTGTTAGGCGCCACTTTACGGCAGCCCGGAGCCGGAGCCGGAGAGTGGTCCGGCTGAGTCCCATATATCAGGCCAACACACGTACGACTTCGACAACGATCATTCTAATGGGTCACACACAGTGGGCCAAGCCCTACCAAGCCCGGCCAGCTGGCTCTAATTCACGTCCAAAATGGTTTAAACGGAGCGCTCCCCTATGAGCAGGACGCAAGCCAAGCCCGGCTTCCAGTTGCTGGTGGAAATTGTGGGGAAATTGCTTAAGTTGGAAAGCGTTGCCATTTTTATGCCACGACTCTCGGGCAAAATTATCAACGCTTGAATTGTCATCGATTTTCCGTGCTATTGCGTTAAATGCTGCCGCCCTGTTCCGTCTTCTTTTCTGCCGCTTGTCCTTTAGTCAATAATTCATTGAGGATGGAACTCCCACTTGACGGACAGGCCCATTGAATTTGATAACGACAGAAAGGAAAAAAAATAGGGGCGAAGCGAAGCGAACCCTGCTGATGCTCCCAAATTAGCAGCAAAAAATGCCAGGCTATAGTTCTCGTTCAGAAAGGTGAACGGCAGTTAAATGTAGCGGAAAATATATAGAGGCAAAAAAAAAGGTGACAAAGGCGGCAAAGGCAAAGGCAAAAGAAGTTTCTGATTAGTTTTCACAAAGCCCTCGGCTTACAGGCCAGGAATTCGGAACTCCCGGAATCCGGAACCCGGTGACTCGGAAGGCCTAGTTCCCCCAACGGGGTTGAGTGCCTAACCAACTGGGAAATGGCCTGAGAGACTGATTGATTGATATGGGAGTTATGACTAGAGTCAAGCTCCGAGCTGGTTTTCCAAAGCCTCTGGCTTTTCCTCTGGCTTTTCCCAGCCCTCTTTCGGGTCAGACTTAATTAGCATAATATAAAATATTGTAGCACACTTTTTCGGTACCACAAAAAAAAAAAAAAAGGACTAAGCAGACCCACCTAATTAGCATGTCAATCTGAGCAGCCGGCAATTAAAGCCTGAAATTTATGCATAACACAAAATTGCACATTTTATATATAGAGACTTCAAGCTGAATGGGAATCAACCATGGAAACAACAAACAAACACACATTCCTTTTCAATTAAAATGTCTGTCAGTGGCAACAGGGCGCACACCTGGGCAGAAGCCTGTCAAGCCTTGGATTTCCACTCCAGGTTTTTTCACCTTTTTTTTCCGTTTGCTGTTTTGAGGTTTTTATGCTCGCCACCGCCGCCGCCGCCGAAAAACGATTCACAAAATGCCTTTTCAAAAATTCAACAACAAACAGCGTCGTCCGTCGTCCGACGTCCTGAGTCCTGAGTCCTCCTCCTCGTCGCGCGATTTGCATAATATTATTAGTAAACACTCGTTATGAAGTCAGCCACGCCCAACGCTCACCGCCCCCACACACACAAATGCAGACATTCGCTAGATTTAGATTTTCGACTGGGCATAAAATATTTGACCGCAGCTCGAGAGAGTCCCAGGATCTACCGCCCGCCCCCCCGAACCTATTTATAAACACAAATTTATTCAGCGTAATTAAAACACAAAATTTTGCCAACGAATTCACTGGGGAAGGCCAGGAGTAAGCGCCGCAGTGGACGTGGATTTCGATGTGGATCTAGTTTTGTGGGTGATGGGGAGTGGAAACTGGGAGCTGGGAGCTGGGAGTAGGGAACTGGAAGCTGGAAACCTGCTCTGTAGCTTCATTGTTTTGCAATTGTACCGGGAATTTATTTTGCCTTGGTCTCTGTTTACCCTAAACATCTCTTTTTGTGTACGAAAAATGTTTTTGTGGCTCTAACTACTTGCGTAAGCGTTTGATTAGGGTTTTTGGGTGATGTCCTTAGCAAAAGAGTATTTGGGAGTATTTAATATTTAAATTTTATAACTACCATTTGTACTTTAAAGGCACAAAATACATTCTTCTTCAGGTTATTTTACATTCAGTCAAAAGCTTAAAAAGCAGTGAAGAAGTCATTTCCGACCCCATAAATCATATATATTCTTGATCAGCACTGAAAGCCGAATCGATCTAGCCATGTCTGGTAGAACACAAAAAATTTTAATTTTTTTAGAAACTTTTAAGTGGTTATTGTTAAAATTATAAAATAAAAATTTGCAAAAAAAATTAGTCTTAAAATAAATTGAAATTCAGTATGCAGTTTTATTAGCCCTTTAAAAACTAACTCAGAACAGTTTTCCGAATTAAGATTAATGTATTAATAGCTTAGTTATTATATTTTTAAACTTTTAATTGCCCAAAATTATGGAGGATAAATATTTCCATTTTTAATACATTTCGGGGTTTTATAAAATCAGTCAGAAGCACAAAACACAGTGAAGGAGTCATTTCCGACCCTATAAATCATATATATTCTTGATCAGCATTGAAAGCGGAATCGATTTAGTCAAGTTTGGGAGAAAAAAAAATTTACTCAATTTTGTCAAAAAAATTTATTGTCAAAAATGAGAAAATTTCAACAAAAATTTTAATTTTTAAAAATTTTAAACTGATTATGCAGATTTGTTTACCTATTAAAAACTAGCAAAGAAAAGCTTTCAGAACTAAAATTAATGCATTTTTGGCATGGTTATGGTGGATTTTCCTGATTTTCCAGGCTTTGAGGGTATTCAGGCTTCGTTTCCCCTAAGTTAGCTGCCTTTCTTGTTCTCCTTTTAAAACGCAACTTTACCTTATCTTTAGCTAAATAAATTTCAAATTGAATTAATTCCAACATATTCCACTCTGCCCAGAGTATCCTCCTTCTTCGCCTTTAACTTTGTCCTTTTGCCCGTTTTTGTGGCACTGTCAGCGGCATAAATAAGCTTTTCAATTTCCTCGCTCGCTCCTCGCGTCTCTCGCAAGGACAACGGCCAGCGGCAGAGAAGAGAAAGAAATTTAATTAATGTCGTAATTTATTATATACAGATCCAGCCGCTAATGTCCGCCATTTGCACTCACTCTCTGTTATTTCTCCCTTCTTGTTATCGCTTTCCCACAGGGCTCCGAGTTCCTCGAGGGCTACAGCATAAATGTGACCAAGACGTACAAGAAGCACCGCCGCTGCAAGCCCAAGCGCCTCTTCGTCCCACCGCCCACCGAGCGCACCGCTCCGCCGCCGGCCTCCGATCTCAGCGAGCTGCCGGTGCTCCATGAGCTGGACAACAACAACATCATCGAGGGAGCGGCGCGCAGCAGCCGCAGCTCGGCGACCGATGTCCATGGCGTGCTAAGCCGGAGCACCGGACGCCAGCAGCAGTTCATCAGCTGCCTGCTCTGGCTGGGCGCCTCCTCCTGGTGGCTCCTGCTGATGCTCAGGACGTGAGGGGACTAGGCAGTGCAGAGGGGATCCGATCCGGGCAGCGGCACAGGCACCACCGTCTCAATAAACTAAAAACTAAAACTAACCATAAACCGTAAACTGTAAACCGTAAAACTGTAAACCGTAAACCGTAAAGCGTAAAGCGCAAAGCAAGCTGAGCAACAGATGGAGGAGGAACAGATTAAAAATACTGCAATACTGGATACATAGCGAACGCAACTCAACTACAGCTCTCTCTAACTATAAAGGACATCTCTTAATCCTACTACAGATACAAAGCGGAAGCGGAAGGAAGCACGAAGGACGCACGAGGACGACGGAAGCGGAAGCGGCAGCGGCAGCGGAGAACGTGAAACATGAAATATTCATAATAAGCTAGCGTATAACAGCTTTCCCCGAACCCCTTTTAGACCCCCGTAAACCTGCTGTTCCCCCCTAATTTAAGCTCTCCCCCCCAAACACCACCACCACTCCCTCCACACTTTTGTTGATTTTGTTCTAGAGTTTTAGTAAATTATTAACGATTTTTTTAAGTAGTTTAAGCTGAAATGGAAAAAACAGTACGAAAAAAACATAAAAAAAAGCAAAAGTAATGTCGAGAAAAACTAAAACCGAAAAGCAATAATTAGTTGTTGTTGTCGTTATATAAATATACAGAAAGCGAGAGAAATTGTAAGAGATACAGATATTATAGATATACACCTTGACTACGGATATATATAGTATTTATATATAGGCAGTCATTCCTTCAACCATAGCGGATACGGATACGGAAACGGATATAAACCACATACACACCTATATTTAGATATCTATGTATACATCTAGGGTCTGACTTGCGGGTAGCTTGAGCGTCTGATGGGTTTTGTTGGGCATTTGCAAGAAACAATCGTAGCGGGGAGACGGACGGCGTCAAGCGGCAGCAGAGGAGCGTCACCCATCCTCATCCCTACCACCCCCGGTTAAGTTTAGTGCGAACTACTAAGTGGAACTAAGTTCGAAGACACATCACACACAAACACACAGCAGGAGAAACGAGGACATCACACACGAACGTACACAAAACTTATACGTCCATTTAGGAAGCAAAGTCACCAGGGAGAAGAGAAGGGATTTAGTTGAAAGTAATTTTTAGAAAAGACTTTGGAAAAGACTAAGAGCAATTTAATTAGTGGAGAGATCTTTCTTTAGTTTTCGCTTTCGAAACGCCATAGCTGTCTGTACATTTCGATTGCGGCACTCTAAACTCGCGCTTTAATCCTAAGTTCTATTCAGTTACCTAAATGCAAACTACCTGCTCTCTCGAAACTACAAAGTTCGAAGGACTCGAACGCCCACTCTCTCCGCACTCAAAGTGCGGCGGCCTCCTCTCTCTTTCTTCTCGCTGTCGTTCTACTAATCCCTGTAAACGTTAGGCACGCTATAGGCTATAACCCTTGCTAGAATCTAAGTTGTAAATACTCAATGGGAGGGGGGAAACTAATGCGGAATTGTTGGCCAGTTGGCAAGTTGGCAAGAAGGGGAAGCATTATACAGGGTGTGTGATTAGGTACGACTCTCGATCAGCTCTAGGCATAGGATTGGATGTGTCACACTCACCCGATTATATAGAGGAGGAGGTAGAGGAGGAGTCCTCCTCAGCAAAGTATGACGGGGCCGCCAAGATCTGCTCGAAGTAGTAAAATATACCATATACATACGATATAATTATAAAGTAAATTTATATATACACATACGATAACTATACTATAAAGTCTATATATATATATACAATACCATACATCTATAAGTAGTTACGTGGTTCGTAGTTGTAAATGTGAATGTGAGTATTTTATACAAAACAAAAATTAAAAACTAAAAACAAAAAAACTAAACTAGAAATACAAGTAAAAGTAAAGAGCAAAGAACAAATAAAGCGAAGCATGAAAGCGATAACGAGAACAAAAACATTTTTATACCAAGCAAAAGAGAGCGACGGCGGAGAGTCCCCCATTAAAGCGATCGACAGAGATCGCAGCTATAAATATATATATATACTATATATATACAAATCAAGCATATATATTTTAGGATAACTGCTGTAACTATGACTAGTGGCAGGTTGCGGCAGGCAAATGCAAAGTTGAAACAATCAAAATAACATTTAAACAACAAGCAAACCGAAAAGGAAAACAACTGAGCCAGGCACTTTTTTGCGCTAAACTATTAAAAGTTTGCCACACACACACACAAACACACACTCAGTCACACCAAAAACTAACGAAAAATATAAAAAACTTTAACCCTGTTAGCGGAAAAAAGTGAAACTTTGCTGCAGCCAAAGGCGCGCCTCCTTTATATATATGGGCCATCCTGTTTTTGAGGTTTTCCCACTTGTCGGGTAACTTTTTAATGGACCCCCGATCCCCGCAGCCCCCGGAGGCTCCTTCCAGTCGACTGCCAGGGCTTTCAGCCGTGCCGGCAGCCCCAACTAGGTCTAATTAGGAGCGATGAGCAACCGACACACAGTCCTCATAGTTTTGGCTTTCGATTCGTCCGCTTTGTCCTTTGTCATAGCAACCTGGCCAATTTTTTACGGTTTTACCTTTACGTTTTTACTTTGCCCTTGCCTCCCCCTGCCACACCCCTCCTCACCTTTGTTTGGCACATTAATTAAACTTCTTGCCCGGGAAAGCGCAGGCGAGCGGGAAAACCGAGCAAAAACAAGGCGCACAATTACAAAGGCAGGCGGCGAAAGGAAGGAAACTAAAGGGAAAACATTTCTTCTTTGGCTCGCCAATTGGAAATTAGTTTTGGCAACTGGCAAACAGACAGAACACACAGAAAGCCACACAAACACGGAACACAACCAACACTCACACAGCGAAATGAAATGTATTCATATAATTTAATTAAATGCAAACAACAAAAACGGTTTTGGAAAATGTACTTGCGATAGAAACGATAAAAAAGTCAGTAAATAGTTTCAAAAACTACCTATACAGAGCGTAAAAAAAAAGAGAGATGGGAGAACTAAACGAAAGCTAAACTAAAATAATCTAACTAAAGCTAAAAAATAAGAGCAAACAAAACGGAAACCACATTGAAAATGCCACAAAAACGCAGACATCCCAACCCGGTGGGTGGTCCGAGGGGGCCGGACAAAGGTGTCTTCGGGTAAATAAGCCGATAAAGAGCTGCAGCTACAACTGAAGCTGACCCAAAAGTCTGCCCAGATTAAGCCAATGAATCGGGCTTCTTGGCCAAACCTTTTGAGGGGTCCGAGTGGAGCCCTTTTCGGAATGCAGAATGGAGCTCTGGCAAGTCTGTTGCCACTCCTCCAGGTCCTCCAGGTCCTCCACTTGGCTCTCTATCCACCCCATCCATCCGCACAGCCTGATAAGCAATTCACATTTTTTGCCCTGCCTTGCTTCTGGCCCTTTTGTGTGGAGCCAGAGTAAGCTGAGGCAGCAGTAGAAGCAGTAGCGGCAGCCAAGGACTCCTCTCCATTCAGGAAACTAATAAGTTTTTAAAACTGACCCAATTAGCTCGTTTAACTTGCTCTCCCCCATTCTGCAGATGCCTCAAAGACACCTTTTGTTCGTCGCCGATCCACTCAAAGGCATCTCTGGAGTACCTCCGCTGGGATCTGGGATGCTGTCAAAGTGGCAAAGTAACACAGCAAACACAGAGTACACCTGCACACCCCCGCACACCCCGAGAACAATGTAGAATGTTAGTGGTATCAAGATATGTGTATATGTCCTTAGGCCCTCTATTGAAAGTCTTTATTTTGCGGAAGAGGAAGGCGTAGCAGTGGATGCAAGTGAAGTGAATGCAGAGGGGAACAGGAGAAAAGCCAGGAGAAGAGAAACCAAAACAAAAAACACAACCTACCTAAAGCGATAAAACAAAACCTAACTATTTTTAGTGTGTACCTTGATTTTTTCGAAGCGAAAGGAACCTTGAGAGGCGCAGCGATAGTCCCCGGGAGAGGAGAAATATATATACTAAAGAATATACATTTATGGGAAATAACGTAAAAGTAAAAGCAATAATGAGCAAACGCATAGCTATCAATAGGAGTATCCAGAGGGTAGGCTAAACAAATACTCTAACTCTAGGAAAAAACAAAATAAAAGCATACAGGATAAGACGTAGTTGACGATCGACGAGTGAAACGTGTAGCATACTTTTTGGGCAGCCTATTGGCGGAAACGGAAACGGGACGCATGGATGATCGGAACGGAAGTGGGAACGGTTACGGGGGAAACGGAATTGGGAACAGGAAGCGGAGCGAAGTGGAGAGGTCTGAGAAGGCAGAAATCGAATTGCATATGAGTAAAAGCGTAAAACAAAAACTATTTTAAAGTAGAGCAGTTTGCAAAAAAAATATTTAAATGTGTCGTTAGAAAACCCCCAAAAATTGTAGTTGCATTGTCGTTAGCCATAGTAGCAAAGTTGCATATTGACGAAGAAGAGAAGCAGAAAATTAGGACGAAGACGCTGGGGAAGAAGCATACATACCATACATACATCAATCAATGAGAACTAACATAGCCGACATCATAGGTACATCATCAGTGTCTGTGTATAACTCTCCTGCATGAAAGAACACTTACAGAGATCCCCATAGATACATACATATACATATGCATACATATATATATAGGGTGTAACGTACAGATATATATATAGCTAAAACCAACCCTCACCCAGGCCCAACCCAGTAAAAAGCGTAGAACTCAAGCCCCACAGAGAACCACGTAAATTAGAAGACCCCGATAAAATTATAGCTCCACTTGATATAAGATCAACCGAACCGAGCTCTGCGTGAACGGAGGCAACTGTACTTGAGGAAAACAACATAGTTTAACCCATCCACAGGCCCCCCTTTTTCAGTTGCCACGTATTCAGTTCGACCTAACCTCAAACTGAGTTCGACCTAACCTCAAACTGAGCTCGACTTAACCTCAATCTGTCTAAGGATAAAATGCAAGCGGTTGCCTCTACTCACACAGCCAAAAGTCACAACCACACCCACACACACACACTCACTCTGACACAACCGACATTTTTGATACTGAACTAATTGATAATGAGAACCGGAAGCGGGAATTCGAAGAAAGGATAACAGGAAGAGATGAAGAAGAGGCAGTGCGGAGCAGCATCATCATCATCATCATCATCATTTATCTATTGTGAACTACATTGTTTGATTGTGAGCTAAGTTCCGACTAAAACAACAACAACAACAACTACTCTCTATGAATGTGTTTAAGTTATTCACTAAAATCATTTTGTAATATACTAAAACCGCAAGCTAAGCAACTTTTACTATAACAACCAGAGAATGATGGAAACCGAAACAAAAAAGTAAAGTAAAAATAAAAGGAAAACAAACAATAAAATAAAATATATATTAAATATATATATATATATATATAGAAAGTGGACATGTGTTTTAGTGTTGGGCAAAGTTGACTGGTAATCCTCTGCGAGACGACTCCTTGTGAATGCATTTCGCAGGGAATTTAAATGGCAAAATTTTACACGTCTAGGTGGTGGATTATAACCACTTAAACTCTTGCGCATTTATTTATGCAAATTTAGTTAAATGCAAATTAATTACATAACGGCCTATAAAGGCTGAAAACGCTGCCAAAACGAAAATGTTTACAAAATGCAGCGACGTACAGCCGCGTTCAGGCTTTAATATAAACACACAAGCGGTACGGAAAACGCGAGGTAAGCCTCCAAGCAAAAATTATTTTTGCATCATTAATTTACATTTATATTCAATTAAAGCGCAAACACATTGCCAGGGGTTGGCCAGCAGCGAGGGCTGGCACACGGCCACGTGAAGGTGTGTGTTGTGTGCCAAAAGGAAGGCGCGTGCCGCCGCTAGGCGTGGCACAGAGCAAACACACGACCAGAAAAATGTGAGGGAAACAGCTTTCCCAAAAATCAACCCAACACAAAAATAATATTAAACAAAAAACAAAATCGGGAAACTAAAAAGGGGAAATTTCTAGAGCAGTACAATTATTTTTACGCACATTGCTCAGAAAGCAGTAGAAAGCCGATGTTTCACAAAACTGCTATTATTGTCACATATTTAGAATGTTATTCAACTCATTCGATTGGGCGAAGGGCAACCAGCCCACTCAGTTGATGCTGATAATCAGTTTATAGGGTAGGATGGCTCCTTAATAGCATAGCAAACCCCTGAGTAAAACTAAAACACAATGCAAGGGTATTAACCTAATAATTTAAATAGACTCTACTAAATCCATCAATTTTATGTCGAAAAAAGTTCACTTTCCATTAATTTAGGTCAATGAAACTAAAAAACATTCGGTTATTGAATTTAAAAGTCATTGCCTAAAGCACTCTTTTCATGTTTAGATGGATATCATTGAGATGTATTCCCCATATATTTCCATACCCATCGGAGCTTTTTGCACTTCATCATTTAGCCAGGAGGCCCGGGGCTGCTTTGCCATCTCTCTCTCTCATCAGTCCATAAACTATTTCTATTAATTAACCATTTAAAATACGCATTTGCACATTTGCCATGGCCACTTAAACTATGTCAACAAGCAAAGCGGAGAGAATGAAGCTGGAGCAGAGAGTTTGTCAACTTTTTGACCAGGCCCTGGGAGTATTTAAACAATTATCGATAGAGTGCATAAAAAATATGTGTGTGTATATATTTGCCTGGGATATAAACAGCAAATTTCGAGCACTGAGCGCGGCTTTTGTTTATTTATTTATTTATTTATTCAGCCCTCGTCGTTTCGGCCAACACGATTAATCGATTGCGGTTGGTATTGGCCCTCTCAGGGAGTGTGGGTGCGAAAATCAGTTTAAGTCCCTTTTTTGCTTTGGCCAGGCAGTTGCAGTTATTAAAATTACTTTACAAAGTGATGCGCATTTATAATAATTTGCATATTAAATTGTTTTCAATGGCAGGACAATGATTTTCAACAGCAGCAGCGGCGGCGCGACAACAACTACTAATGGAATAGCCTCAAAGACGCAAACAAACAACGGCGAAAAAATCGAATTAATATTAAAAAGCGTTTAATTTGCCAGCGGTTTAAGTGCTGGCAGGCGGCATTGAACGGGGGCGTGTCATTATATGTGATATATAATATGCAATCGTTTGCCATTTTATCCCGCCGCTTTTTGTGATCATTAAGCAGTTTTTAAACTTTATATACCTACATATAATGTACATCCATGTTTCACTTTTTTTTTGCGAAAACAATACTCGATTGCATGAAAAATTTGTTTCAATGGGATTATGTGGACAAAACAACAAAATCCCATGAGAGGAAAGAATTATGCGTTGGCTTGGCAAATTGCCAACGAGGCGTATGCTTAATGAGCTCAGGCCAATCGAGAAAGCGCCGGAAACGAGCATTAAATTAGACTCGGCCATGGAATTTCATTACGATTCGATTGATCTGGGTAGCCAGAGGAGCCAGCTTAACCCTGCATTCCAATGAGACCCCCATTGCCTCCTTTAACACTCTGCAAACTATCACATCTCATTTGCCTAACACTTCTCCTGATCCCCTGATGAAGTTGGCAGGGCAACTTTGCACCCACAAAAGTCGGCCGGCACCTGGAGGCGGTGGGTGTTCGTTCTAGTTACATATATAGTACGAGTGTGTGTGCCGGGTTATTCGAATTCAACACTCGAAACTCACTCAAACACTTGGCATTAATGCGAGAGCCTAAAAGCGTGCCAGCCGCATTTGTAAACCAATACTCAGCAGGGGTGGAAATTATGCAGCCGGAATAGAAATAAAAAGTAAAATGCTGTCACATCCGATTCAAGTGGCAATATCAACAGGCCGGGAGCAAACGAACACCTAAAAGAATTTCAATAATTTCCCCCCAGCAATTCCTGCTGACAAGTTTCGCATTTCTATGGCCATTAACCCTTTTTATGGGCACCGCACAGAGCCCTAAAAATACCTGCCCATTTAGCAGCCGAAAATTTAGCATATTTGCCCAGTTTATATGGCAAATAATGCCGAACTGTGCATTTCTAATAGACGAAAGCCAATTTCAGCACTCTCATCATCATCATCTGGGCAGCAGCCGACCCCGCAACCTCCGCCAGAGTCATAAAAATCTAAATTTCAAAGCAGCCAGCCTGCCAAACATCATCATTGGCAGGACACCGACCTCCCGGTGAGTCCCGAGGAGTGGGCTGGCATTCCGAATGACAGAAATTTTCGACACAAGTCATGTGTGCCGGGTTCCAGGGGACGATGGAAGCATTTAAGTGCAGCCAGGACAGCTGCAGCAGGGACACCTCGGTGACAGGGCAAAGGCATGCAAAAATCTATGCCTTCTATGCCCGATGATGAGTCGAGTCCCTGCACGACTCCTCCAGGATCCCTTTATGCCTGTCTGGGGTCTTTGATTCCGAGCAGTCACCTGTGTGCGAGAGGGTTCGTGGCGGGACAAAGGGACAGCAGCAGCTGCTCGTAAAGTGCAATAATGCCTGAATTTATGCAAGTCGAGTGTAATAAAAATATGCATAATTCTGCAATAAATGATCTTAAGCAAAGCACACAGACACCACAGAACTGATGCATCAGGACAGGCGACAAAATGCGACAATATGGAAAACAGAAGCAGGTAATTGGGGATATTATGTAAATAAAGGGAATCTAATTTTGTTTAAAATTGTACTTTTTATTATTATAAAGTTTATAATATAAACTAAGGAAGTTAGGAAGATTCTTTCTTAAAAGTAATACAAGAAGGAAATTTATGAATATACAAAAATTTAGCACGTTTTAATACATGATTTTATAGCATCCAATTGGTAAGTAAGCCTTGTTTAACTTCATATGGGCAATGCACTTTACCAATCACCTTCCTTCCTCGACTTTTTCATCATCTTATCCTGGCGAACCTCTGGCCACTTTGGTTTACTTTGTCGGCTGGACTTTTATGTCTTCTTGGCCCGCTGCCATGTTGCTTAAGTGTTATGCACTTGCAGGATACCCCAATCCTGGCACCACCACATACACACCCTGGTCCTGGCTCATAAAGGATGAAATCTTTTGGATTACAACTTCGGGGGGTAAATATGCAGGCAGCGGCGGCCGGGATGCAACCAGGATGAAGCTTATTGCCATGGCCATAACTGGTGTAGCTGCTTTTTCGGAGAAACTTAAGCAGTTCGCAGGTGTTGCAACGAAATTTCAGTTTATCTAGCCAGCGATAGTTTTCCCAAAACCCTCCACACCCATTTTCCATCGTACTTGCCACTTGCCTCCTCGGAAGACTTAATGATCTGCGGCATATGTTGCGGGTCATGGAGGAGATGGCTTTTTTCGGGGGGAATCACTGGGACTGGTCAGAATGGAATAGCAGGAAATTAAGTTTCGGAGCTGTTGTATTGCGTAAATGGCTTTTTAGTTCTCACGGAAGTGAGTTGCATAAATTTCGCTCTAGTTTTCACAGTTTTCTATGGCTGCTTTCTTCTTTGGCCGTTCCCCAAAAGCGCGTGTAAAAGCCATGAAATCGAAATCGAAAAAGGAAAACGGAGCGAAAACTAGCAAACGGAGATGATTGACGAAAATGCGGGTAGTGGGGAGTGGGGAGTGGGGAGTGAGGAGTGGGGAGTGAGGAGTGAGGAGTGGGGAGCGGGCAGCGGGCATCGGGTATTGCGGATTTTAGGGAGAAATGCTAACTGGAGCAAAGCATAAATCTTCATTGGAGTTTGGAGAGCCGTCGAGTCATGCCAATGGATGGTATGGTTCTCCTCCCCACTTCCCATTCCCCACTCCGCCGCTTTGACTGTGCAACGAGACGTAAGCAGCTCCCACACCCACCACCGACTCCCACCCACTTCCGCCCATCGCTGAGGCGTAGAACAAAGGCCATTATGTACAGGTGCTGCTCGTCCAAAAGTGCCAAAACAAAGCAGACGCACTCACTCACACGCACGCACCTCCCTCCCACCAGGGCACAGACACACCTCCCCCCCACTCACACACACACATACAGCGAAGGACGCAGACACATTGATTAATGAATTAATGAGGTAAACTTTGCACCTCAATGACAGAAAAGGCAATGGAAGGTGCTCCTCCTGCCAGGTTCCTGAAGGCAGTCCTGCTTTTAATGCCCCCGTCACGTCACGTTATGTTACGTTCAGCGCAGCGTTACGTTGTTTTGGCCCGTCTCTGATTTTGGCTTGCTAATGTACAGGTTCAAAAGGTCACTGTACAATAGCGGTCGAAACAAGAGCAGCAGGAAGAGCACCTTGTCGGGTAGCAAAACTTCTGGCTACCACAAGAAGGCAATGAAAATGACGTGTTTGATATCAGGGAAATATTAGAGTGGAAACCAGGATCGATGAGTGATCGTCTGATCTTGGGGAAAATCCCTAGAAATAGTTTAAGTTAGTGGGTTATTAAAAAGGGGAATTTATCGAAATGTCGTCTAATTTAAAATAATGGTAATTTATTGTTGTTCTGTTGCTCTGTTGTTTAAATATTAACCAAGGATCAAAACAAGTTCCTCTATAATTAAGCTAGATTAATAATGATTTAGTATTTAATTACCTAAACCTAATATTTAGCTCTCTCGAAACCTGATGACTCACTAATGATTAAACAAAAATCTCTAAGAATCAACTAAGAAAAAGATATCAAAGTCACCCCAAGAACTAAGCAAAGCTCTCCCCCATTATCCCAAATTTTCCCCCACACATTTCCCAGGTGCTGTAATGATAGATATTTTGCCCGCAAAATGGGGAATAAACGAAAATGCCACATGATTTGTAAAAACCCGTGTGTCATCAAGCTGACGAAAAATCGTGGCATTTCGCACTGTGATTTACATGAGCTGGCTCATTCCTCACGTGTCCATCTCCATCTCCAACCGGCCCCGCCTCCTGCTCCAGCGTCCGGACCCAGCAAAAGGGGGCGTGCTCCAAGTCGACGTCAATGCTGCCACTGACACGTGATAAAACGCTGCTCAGCTGAACCCTCCTCTGCAACCTGGGCCAGCGGTACGTTGTAGGTGAGCATGGGGCACAAGGCATTAACATTTACATGGCACTCGCACACACAACCACATGGTCTCCGGGCTCCGGACTACGACGGAGTCCAGAGGGCAGGAGCCAAGGGGAAGAAACAACAACCAAAACTTTGGCAATTCTTTTGTGCCAAAGAACAGCGCACACACATGCATCCCATCCCCCATCCTGCTCGTCTATCCACCCATCCAAAAGGTGGTAATGTGCGGTCCAGGATGGACCAGGAAAGGCACCCCGATGCCGCCTCAAGGAAGTACGGAAACTCTGCTGCGATCCCAGCCTGGGGTCGGACGTTGCCATTAACGTTTCTATTGTGAGCTTTTGGCCTTAGCGAAATAAATAAAATTCGACAGTTGCGATGGACATCTTCAGACACCTCCGCACAAAGCCCAAGGCCCATCCCACGAGTCAACGAAGTGAAAACTCAGGCACTGCGAGAAAAATTCAAGGATTTAGTGTAAGATTTATAATTTAAAGTGAACTTAAAAGAGTTATTAATTATACTGCAAGAGAAAAGAACGTTTAGTAATCTAACAATAATAATACCTCCATACTGCGGTTTAAGGTTGCATACTTATTTTTCCCAGTGATGCGAAAAAGTTTGTGGTTTTCAAATTTCGCACAGACGAGCCAGGGGCTCCTGGCGAACTCCAGGAAGAGCAGGCAGGAGGCTGAACGAGACCGGGTGAGACCGGGAGCCGACACCTACCTACCTACCAGTTGGTGGTGCTACTGCTCAGCGTATTTATCTATTCATGCTCGCAAAAAGCAATTCGAACGGCAGCCGGAGCAGCAGCGGCCTCGGGGAGTTGGAGGCGGGTGATGCGGAGGGCAGGACAAACTTCAATGCAGCTAACGATGTAGGGACAACAACAGAAATAGAACTGCAGATGGAGTTGGACCCACGGCTGGAGATGGCGATGGCGATGGCGATGGCGATGGCGATGGAGATGGAGCTGCGTTGCTGGCAATGGACTGCAGTGTAAGTTGATTCCGTGATTTCGAAGGGAGCAAAGTTTTGCGGGCCTCGTCCTTCTCCCGACTGCATTTTGAGCTTTTATTATGTTTTTTGGGCAACCGCCTGCCCTTCGAATGGAAGCTGGGCCGGTGTTTGGGTGTGGAGTGGAAAGGGCGCCGAAAAAGAAGAAAAGTGTAGACTTTTTAGTGTTTTACACAAAAGTGCCGGCATGGACACGACCGAGAGGTCGAGGATCGGGTCCCGGCCCCCGGACCCCAACCCGGATTGGGTGACTGGATGCGGGCGGGATCGGGTTCCTGGACGAATGGTTAGACGCTTGGCTGGCTACAAACAAATAGACAGTCAGACAGACAGAGAGAATCGAGTCTGCGAAGCGTTTGCAACATGCATTAGATTGGCAGTTGGGGATTTACTTGTAAAATGCAAATGCAATGAATGTACAATTTAGAAATTTTTACACCGAGAAATACTAGACTCGATGGAACCGTCATTGCAAGCCAGAGCTCGTCGAGGATGTGTTTCCCTGCCCTCCTTCCTTCCTTCCTGCCTCCTTTTGAGCAGCACAACAGATGGGAAGGAGCCAGCGCCTGGATGGAGTCCGGGGTCTCGAGTCCTGGGCGTCAGTCTGTTTTCGGTGCTCATTTGAAATGCAAGCCGTTGTTTTGTCTGAATGACTCGTAATCTATGCTAATGAAATTGTTTTTGGTTTCGGTTTTTAAAGCAAATTTTAACCCCACAGCAAACTGGCAAAAACTTTCCGCATAACAACAAAAATTGCAGCAGAAGGAGCAGCAGCAGCAGCAGCAGCTACAAACAACAGCAGCGAACGGCGAAGGGTGCCAAGATAAATAAACAAAATGTCTGTGTGTGTGTGGCTCCGAATTGAAAAGCAAGTGTAATGTACTTGAAGATAACACAATTACGTTCCGTGCCCTCAGATGCCAATCGCAATGAAATCAAGAAGAACGTCTTCTTACTTGTTGGGCGGCAAGGAAAGGCATTTCTGACAGGACTTATTTATGCTCCAAGGGGGTAGATTATAGCCTCCTGAAATATCTAAATGTGAAGAAGGTTTAAAAAATAATGAATATTTTAACCGGATGCACAGTTTGTAATGCAATTTGGCATCCGAGATGCCTTCAAAAAAACAGATTATAATGATTTTTAAGATTAGAAGATTAGATTAGATTAGATTAGATTAGATTAAGAAGTCTCTAAAAATTGCGTATACGCAGTGGTGCAACCAACATTTAAATTTTAAGATACTGGTAAACATACATATAACTCTGCTTTTACCACAAGTACTGTCTGCATCGACTGACTGGCTTCATTTGTGCGTTGTCAACTTTTGACTAAAGTAATAATACCCTGCAAGGGTGCAATAAGTACACACCCATCGTTAAAGTCCTTGGGCGGCCTTCGCTAATTTGGTAAGCAGGCCGATCAATAGCTGTGTGTGGCCTGTGGTCCGCAGTGTGAACCAGCTTCCAGTCTACTTAATTCGTTTACCAAAATGCCGAAACACATTTTGTTGTCAGGACGAGAGCGAGAGGAGACTTTTATTGCAACCGCAACAAGCTTACATGGCATTCGGCCGCACAAAGCGATACTTGCCACAGTTGCAATAAACTCGGGCTGCAGTTGCAAGTTTCAACTACATATAAACCGAATTGCACATGCATATGAACATGCCGGAGCACATACACCCCAGTGCATATGTGAGTGTGTTTATTGAGGAATTCATCAAAATCGCCAAGGCAACTCGAATTTTCATCGGATATTTGGCAAAACTCGTTACTGCTACGCCCACTGCTCTGCTCACAAGGATGCATCAGCCTGGGCACTCGGAAAAATATGCTGTATGCTCAAAAAAATCCACAAAATGCAAGGTTTAGGTAAGTAAAACTATTTGATTTTGCATTAAGTCATACAGCCATTCTAAGGTTCTATTTTAATTTATACAAATCATGAGTATTTTAGCTAAGCAAATGAGTTTCTTTTCATTTTAGCAAGTTAATTGACTACATAAATTTATAAGCAACTTTTAAGAAAATATTTTTACATTTTTACAATATTTCACAACATTCTTCATTCATTTAGTTACATTTCAACTTTATTTCTGTTTTAATAATAAGGAAATAATAAGTCTTAACTGGTTTTTAGAATTCCAGGGTTATTTTAACGTTGTTATCCGAGTGCATTCCTAGCCCTTGAGTGGTCGGCCAGCCACTTGGCCGCCCCTCCCCGCTGGATCCTGGCAGATGAGGAGTCCAGGCGCAGGACGAGCGTGGCATGTGGCGCTGTTGATTACATTGTTGTGGCTGGCTGGCGGTGTTGTTGGATGTTGTGTTGTCTGCGGCATTATTACAGTTGTTATTGTCGTCGTCGTCGGCGGCGCTGGCTGCTAGCTCCTCCTGCTGACTCCTGGGTCCTGGCCGCAATATAAGGAGTTCGCCAAACTTTCCCCCAGAAAAATTTCAGCGCACTTGACGGTGACGACGACGACTTCCGCTGCAACTTTCAGTGCGCTGGTGTCTGGCGTTGATGCTTTTATTTATCGCCTGCCCGCCGCATCCATAACTCTCGGCCGGCAGGCTCTCTCCGGTGAAGCGTCAATAGTTGTATTTCGCCCAGCCAGCATCCGGAAGGATGTGAGGTACACGGATTCGGAGTCGCATTCGCATTCGCACTTCGCCTTCCAACTTAAATACTATACGGCGCCCCGGGGGCCTCGACGTTTGAAAGCGAACTTTCCAGTTCTGCCGCGACTTTGGCCGCCCGCCTGTCGCAACGTAACATTACAGTGATTACGCCCTGTAAAACTTACGCTTTTATTGTAAGCTGGCCGGGTTTGCCATCCCCCGGGTTAGGGATTAACACTCAGAAGAATAAAGTGCTTCTTTGCTGACATTTAGATGTTATTTGTAGCACCATAAAGTAGGAATTTCCGTTACTTTTCAATATATAAAATATATTAATAATATTGAAATGTTTGTAATGTATTTCCTAAAAAAGTAGATATTGTTTAAAAATTCAACTCATTCAAAAAATCATTAATTTAAATTCTAGATGTAGTGCTAAGTAAGTCTCTAGTAGGTTAATAAATCTTCATACTGAGTTAATCAGTTTTAAGCTTTTAAATAAAATAATAATTCCCCTTCAGGGTATAATTGCAAGTGCGAAAACTTGAAGCGAAAACTTCAGATGCGCAACTTGCAAAACACAGAACCAGCAGGGGGACAGGGTGGCACTCCTCCAGTGCCACTATATCCCCAGCCAGCAACTTTCAGCTACAACCTGCATTACCAAATCAAGCAGAGCACGTAATGAATCAGTCACAGCGATTAACTTTTACAGCAGCATCGGGTGCTCGAATTGCACCTGACGGCGGACGACGACGACGACGATGGAAGTCGACAGAGTCAACGGGGTAGGTCACACAACACAGTCACTGGGGATGAAAGATGAGGCCTCTGATCCTTGGGATAAGGGTGATGCTTCGAACCCTTTCTCCTTTTAATCAAAAAATGAATAACAAAACGACGAATGATTACTGTTGACTTAAATATTTATAATAAAAATATATAGGTACATTTATAAATATTTAATTCCTTGCCAATCTAAACTTTCCTAGCCTAAAATTATAATTTTTTTCCTAAAAATTTGTTCCCAAAAAATTAGAAATAGAGTTTTTAATTCAGAAAAGTTCTCCTTTAAAAACGAAGAGGAAAAAAACCAACCAGACTGAAATCGGTTGAGTTTAAGCCAAATTACGATCAAAAAACCATTTAAGGTGTCATCTATTTTTAGCCCATTAAAAAAAAAATAAAGTGGTTACATCGTCAAAATTGACAAAAAATTTTACAAAAATTAGAAATTTAGTTTTAAATACAGAAATGTTCTAAATTAAAAACTAAAAAGAAAAAACCAAACCACACTGAAATCCGTTGAGTTTAAGCCAAGTTACGATCAAAAAACCATTTAAGGGGTCATCGATTTTTTAGCCCATTACAAAAAAAAAAAAGAAAGGGGTTACATCGTCAAAATTGACAAAAAATTTTACAAAAATTAGAAATTTAGTTTTAAATACAGAAATGTTCTAAATTAAAAACTAAGAAGAAAAAACCAAACCACACTGAAATCCGTTGAGTTTAAGCTAAATTACGATCAAAAAACCATTTAAGGTGTCATAAATTTTTAGATCATTAAAAAAAAAAGAAAAATTGACAAAAAAGTTTACAAAACTTAGAAATCTAGTTTTAAATGCAGAAATGTTCTAAATTAAAATTAAGAAGAAAAAACCAAACCACACTGAAATCCGTTGAGTTTAAGCCAAGTTATGATCAAAAAACCATTTAAAGGGTCATCGATTTTTTTGCCCATTAAAATAAAAAAAGAAAGGGGTTACATCGTCAAAATTGACAAAAAATTTTACAAAAATTAGAAATCTAGTTTTAAATGCAGAAATGTTCTAAATTAAAAACTAAGAAGAAAAAACCAAACCACACTGAAATCCGTTAAGTTTAAGCCAAATTACGATCAAAAAACCATTTAAGGGGTCATCGATTTTTTTGCCCATTAAAAAAAAAAAGAAAGGGGTTACATCGTCAAAATTGACAAAAAATTTTACAAAAATTAGAAATCTAGTTTTAAATGCAGAAATTTTCTAAATTAAAAACTAAAAAGAAAAAACCAAACCACACTGAAATCCGTTGAGTTTAAGCCAAGTTACGATCAAAAAACCATTAAGGTGTCATCGATTTTTTAGCGCATTAAAAAAAAAAAAAAAGAAAGGGGTTACATCGTCAAAATTGACAACAAATTTTACAAAAATTAGAAATCTAGTTTTAAATGCAGAAATGTTCTAAATTAAAAACTAAGAAGAAAAAACCAAACTACACTGAAATCCGGTGAGTTTAAGCCAAGTTACGATCAAAAAACCACTGAAGGGTTCGCGTTTTTTAAGCCAATACAATTACTCGCTTCAATTATTGTTAAATAAATTCATTTATTAGTAAAAATATAATTGTATTTGATTTGTATATTTAAGTATATTGTTTGTATAATTTTAATTAACAAATATTGCAGCAAATTTCATCTACTAAATTATGGATTACGTTACGTACGCTTCATACGTTTACACGGATGTTTGTTTTCGCTTCGTTGTCTGTCTGTTCCTCCTCCGGGACCCGATCCCTTCTCCCTCCCTAATTCGGTGTGTACGCTGACTTACAATTAACGAAAAATTCAACAAGTTACGGCGAACAAAACCAGGCTTTTCGCCACGGAGTTACAAAAAGTATGCACGTATTGAGTACGTATATATCTACGTCCTTGCACTGAGTATGTGGAGTACGGATTACGACTCACGGTTTACGGATTACGGTTTACGGCCTCCGTCTGACGGCTTTTGGCTCACGGCACACGGCTTACGGACTGTGGCTAACCGCTTACATGAGGCGACAGCCCTCACGCTCGCCGCTGCTCTGCCGTGGCAACTGGCGCTGCGTGGGCGTCGACTGGGCGGAGGAGCCGCTGACCATCGTGGCGTTCCCGTTCGATTCGAGGCTGGCGTGCCGCGTGAGCCGCTGGTGATTTGGCCGCAGGTCGCCAGTGGTCACCGTCCACTGGTTGCCATTCGCGTGCTGGGATTTTGGCACAAAGTCTACCTCTTCGTCCTCGAGCTCGTGGATTCCCGAAACTGCGTCCACACCCTGTTCGCTGGCCGTGCCAACGTCTTGGAGCGGCGTGTTAGCGGCGTCTCCCAGCGACTGGATGTACTGCTCCAGCAGATAGACGTGCGGCTGCAGGGTGAGCACGAATCCCCGGTACAGGGAGCCGCTGTGCTCGAAGGTGCTCTGGCTGAGCTGCTTCAGGGCCGTCTCCGTGCGCCGGCAGGTGTGCACCGACTCGCTGCGGATTATCCCGTTCACGATCCGCGATATGGAGGCGGCATCCTGCAGCAGTATCGACAGCACCAGGGCGTAGTCCGTGCAATTGGCCTCGCTAAACAGCTGCAGCAGATAGCGCAGCTTGATGGATAGCTTCGCGGCCAGCGGATCCACGGCCAGGTCGTCCTCGGAGGCTGGCAGGGAGTACAATCGGCGGTAGCGGAAGTTGTCGAACGACAGTTGCGATCCGGAACGCGTCTTCAGGACGGGCAGCGAACTGGGCTGCTGGGGCTCCTCCGCCTCCTCCTCCTTAATGATCGGCTGCAGCTGCGGCGACTGGGTGGCCGCACCATTTGGCGTAGCCAGGCTCAAGTAGCCTGACTCTGAGGTCTGCGAGGAGGACCCGCCGCCGCCTGTCTGTCGGTGACTGCCGCGCAGCTGAGCAAAATCGTCCTTAGCCGGCGGCGGGAATGGACTGGGCAGCTGCAGCTCCACGTGCAGGGCCAGTAGAGCGCCGGCAAAGTCGTCTAGTTTGGCGGCCTTCTCTGCTTCCTGCGAAAGCCACGTGACCAGATGGAAGTCCAGATATGCGCACATGTAGCCCAGATCCATCAGTTTGTGGTTCTGCAGCAACTGACGGGCATGGCGCTGGAGAATCAGGTCGATGCAGAATGTCTCCCGCTGCTTCGTGGAGCGACGACGCACTACCGTTGGCGGCCCGGAGCTACTCGATTCCGCCACAGGAGCCACTCCAGCTGCTGCCAACGCCTGCTTGTCCTTAGGCAAATTGCTGGTCACAGTGGTGGAGAAACTGCGCTCCCGGGCGATGGGACCCAGGACCATGTTGAAGGCATCCGCATTCTGGTTGACCTGCTGCTGCGTGTTCACCTGCGGCGGCGGAGCGATCTTGACATTCACCACCATCGAGGAGCGCGGCGAGTCGATCTCGTTCGGGTCGATGGCCTTCAGGAATCGAATCAGGTCCTTGGCCAGCTCCCACTTGCGCTGCTGCAGCGCAATGTCCAGCAGCATGGTCGCGTATTGCTTGCTCACCACCGAAGGCTCCAGGTTCTGCAGTATGATCAGGTAGCTGGCCGCAGTGTCTAGCTGCTCCGACTGCAGGCACAGCTGGAACAGCTCCTTCGGCTTTCCGGCCATCGAGAAGAGGTACGGCCACAGGGCAATCTCCGTTTTGCGGGCGCACTGCACGATGGTCTCCAGGTAGACGGGAAACTCACGTATAAAGTCCAGGATGCTGGGCAGTTGGGCGTCCGGAATCGGCTGCTTGCTGGTGGCCTCCTCCTCCAGTACCTCGTGCAGAAGCAGCTCCAAAGCGTGCGGGAAGTACGGGAGCGAGCGACACGACTGCGCAATCTCCCAGGCCGAGTATCCGAGATTCCGTTTGATCAGCTGACGCAGCACCTTGTGCAGGTAGATCTGCGACTTGCGCTCCATCGTGGCGAAGGGCAGTGAAAAATGGGAGCCCGCCTCGTTGGCGTACAGCGTGCTCTCGTTCTCCACTCCCAGCACGATCACGTTGTCAAAGAGCACAACCAGGGGATAGAGCTTCAGGGGAAAGCCCAGCATGATACGCTTGGACATGAAGCTGTGCAGCCGCTGGGCGCCGCCCTGCTCTCCCTCGCGCCGCTCCCTGCCCGGCGGCAGAATGGGCAGCCACACACGCATGCCATGGGCACCCGAGTACAGCCAGAGGCAGTCGCGCATCGCACAACGCTCCAGGGAGTGCGATAGCCAGAAGACTTCCACGCAACTGGCCAGGCAGGTGGCCAGCAAGGTGTTGGGAACCTGCTCCCCGGCATCGCGCTGAATCATTAAGATGCGGCCGCACACGTTCACGATGATCGTCTCCGCCTGCTCCGCACCCGCCGCCAGCTGCTGTCCCGGCGGCTTCAGCTCGTTCTTCAGGTTCGTGACCGTCAAGCTTACAATGCACGCGGGGTGGATGCAAATACTCTTCACGTCCAGCTCGTAGGCGCACTCGATGTCCAGGGCGTAGGCCGATTTCTTGGTCATATTGAACAAACTCACGATCCCGTCCGCCGTAAGTACGATCAGCTGGTGCCGGAAGGAGTTCAGGCTGATCACCGGAGCTCTCACCTGCAACTTGTGTCCGAACTGGTTATCCAGCTTGCACTCCGCCGGGTAGCAGCGCAGCTCGTCTGTGCGGTCCAGAAGCGAGTAGCAGCCCATGACCACGAAGCCCTGCCACCAAAGCAGGCCGCCGGAGACGACGAAATCCTTCTCCTGCGACTCGTTGCCGAAAAGCTTCCAGCGGCGATTCACCAGAGAGTAGTGGGCTAGTCCAGTTCGTCCAGCCACCGCCAAGTGCAGGCCGTCCGCATCGATTGCTGCGTACCGGATGGGCCAGTTGGTGGCCGCGTAGTTCAACGGCAGCTGTAGCACTGTCCAGTACTTGCTCTCCGTGAGGATGCTGCCCGTATGCGGGCTCTGCTTTAACTCCAGACAGTCGCCATCGCTGTCCGCCGCCGCCTGATCCGAACTCACGCCGCTGGAGGGAAACGTGGATTGACTGCCGGCATACGTCCTCTCCAGATTGTTGCCCTGATTAAGATACAGGCAATCGTCGCCCTGCAGCAGAATGTGAGGGTTGGTAGTCATGCAGGGATTCATGCTCAGCGCGCTTTTCACGAACTGAAGCTGCAGCACGTTGCTCTGCTCCTTGTCCCGGCTGCCGTGGAACTGCTGCGTAAGCATGAACAACTGGTAGCCTTCGGTTGACCACTCCAAGCGGCGCAGCTTAAGCGGGTTTTGTCGTACAAGATCCACGTTTAGGCCGAAGTCCCAGCTCAAAGTGGACATCAGCAGGGCTCCAAAGGTGCTCCACAGGGACAGACCGCCATTTGTCCAACTTACGGCTAATACACAGCCGTCTGGGCTCCACTTCAACTCGTTGACCGCTCCCAAGCTGCCGGGCAGCACATTCTCCGTAAGCATCAGGCGGTGTGAGAACTCCAGTCCTCCGGTTGCGTCGTCAATCGCATACACATTCACGCCGGAGCTCTCCTGACCGTAGGCCAGCAGCCGGAACTTGTGGTTAACGCTGCACACGCTGGCGTCCTCCACGTCGGGCACCCAGAAGCCGTGCATGTGATCCGTTTCGAACTTTAGATGGTTGGCAATCAGAAACGCGGCCCGCCGATCGCTGAAGACGGCCGCACAGCCACCGATGAATGGCGAGTACTCCAGCGAGGCGACGTAGGAGTCCCGGGCCAAGGGTGGCACGTTCCGGGCGGAACCCTGCTGGGCCTGCTGCTGCTGCACGTAGAAGGGAATGTCGCGCAGCTTGATGGCGGCCAGGGCGGGCACCTCCAGCTCGTTTTCGGCAAGCTCCAGTTGCGCCCACTGCAGCCGCAGCAGCTCGCACGACTGCGTGGCCAGCAGCAGTTCGCTTAGGCTGATGCAGCACACAGTGGTGATGACGGAGCCCAGCGTGACACTGCACAGTTCGCGCAAGCTCAGCCGCGGGATGTTCTCTTTGATGAACAGCTCGGCGGAGTCCCGCTTTAAACTGGCGGCTGGCGGATCCACCTGAAGCAGAATCCCGCTACCGTTGGCATCGAAATCCAACTGGTAGAGCAACAGGGCGCCGGCGGCGCTTAGCACGGCCAGTTGCCGGGAGTCCGGCTTCCACACGATTAGCTGGTTGGCGCCATACTGCCGCAGAGAGTCCTCGGAGCGGCGGAAGTAGGCAATGGGGATGAGCGGATTCGCGTACCAAATGCCCAGGAAGTCATCGCCCACGGCGGCTACGAGTATCTTGACGGCGTCGCAGCAGATGTGCCGGATGCAGGCGTCCTCGCCGGGCAGCGCCAGGCCAACCCGCTTGGGCCAGCCCACGGGAAAGTACATCCTCCTCCTCCGTGTGTGTTAAGTCACTGTGCAAACGGAAAACATCGGTTAGCGATTGCGGGAAAGTGCTGCGGGACGCGGGTGCATTTACATGGTTTGGGTCAAGTTCCGTTTTACATGTCCTCCGTCGAATAATTAGCACTTTTACAAAAACATTCCACGGCACAACAAAAATTTATTTGCGATTTACGCGTATACAAGTGTCAGTGTTGGCCAACGGCCCCGAAATCTCAGCTGTTTGCATTTCGCCACCTTGCAGCACTGAGACGATTCTGTCGCTTCCGTATACAAGCAACAGTGTAGGCTAACGCCCCGAAATCACAGCTGTGTTTGCAATTTTCCGCATTAATTCCGAAATTAGCCGGCTTTGGAAAATAAAAATAACTAACAATTTATCTATAAAATGACTGCATTCGAGGGTGAGTTAAAATTAATTTTAATGCTTCTTGTGTTAATAAAACCATTTAATACAGAGTTCGGCGTGCTCCCGGAGCTGGGAAAGGCCACAGATGAAGCGGACTGGACGTAAGGAATAAAATATCTTTGTTTCCTTCACTTCTAACTTCTTCAACTTGCAGCCTGCCCACTGATGTCCAGGCAGAGGCCATTCCCCTGATCCTGGGCGGCGGCGATGTGCTCATGGCCGCAGAGACCGGTTCGGGAAAGACGGGAGCCTTCTGTCTGCCCATCTTGCAGATTGTTTGGGAGACGCTCCGTGACATCGAGGAGGGAAAAGGTAGCAAGGGCGGCGCCGGGGGAGCGGCTGGTTCGGTGGCTCCCTGGACCATGTCCTTCTACGATCGCGGCAACGCTTTGGCCGTCACACCCGATGGTCTGCGCTGCCAGTCACGGGAGTTCAAAGAATGGCACGGATGCCGCGCCACCACCGGAGTCCGCGGCCGTGGAAAGTTCTACTTCGAGGCCACGGTCACGGACGAGGGCCTGTGCCGCGTCGGCTGGTCCACGCAGCAAGCGAACCTCGATCTGGGCACTTGCCGCATGGGCTTCGGATTCGGCGGCACCGGCAAGAAGTCTAACAACCGCCAGTTTGACGACTACGGCGAGGCCTTTGGCAAGGCAGATGTCATCGGCTGCCTGCTGGACTTGCAGGGCATGGAGTTAAGCTTCACCAAGAACGGACAAAACCTGGGTTTAGCCTTTCGCGTGCCGGATAACCTCGCCAAGGATACCTTCTACCCGGCCGTGGTCCTCAAAAACGCCGAAATGCTGTTTAACTTTGGCAAGACTGAGTTCAAGTACGCGCCGGGCAACGGATATGTGGCCGTCTGCCAGGCTGGAGCGGAGCATAGCAAAGCCAATCCGTTGGCCAGTCCGACAACCAGTTCCGTGTCGGCCACTCCGGCGCCCAACGCTCCCCAGGCCATCATTATAGAACCCAGTCGGGAGTTGGCCGAGCAGACCTTTAACCAGATTGAGAAGTTCAAGTACCATCTGAGCAATCCCGAGGTTAACTCCGTGCTCCTCATCGGCGGTGTGCGCCTGGAGGAACAAAAGAGTCAGCTGATGCAGGGCGCCCACATTGTGGTCGGCACGCCGGGGCGCCTGGAGGAGATGATCAACAGCGGCATTGTGCTGCTCACCCATTGCCGCTTCTTCGTGCTGGACGAGGCAGACGGTCTGCTCAAGAGTGGCTACACGGAGCTGATCAACCGCCTGCACAAGCAGATACCGAAGATTACGACTGACGGCCGCCGCCTGCAGATGATCGTCTGTTCGGCCACTCTGCACGACTTCGAGGTGAAGAAGATGGCCGAGCGGCTTATGCACTTTCCCACCTGGGTGGACCTCAAGGGTGAAGATGCCGTCCCGGAGACGGTGCATCACGTGGTGTGTCTAGTTGACCCAAAGGCGGACACCCGCTGGGAGTCGCTGCGCCAAGCCATTCCCACCGATGGCATTCACGACCGCGACAACGTCAATCCACATAATCCCTCAGAGGAGACGTATTCCCAGGCAGTGAAACTGCTAAAGGGAGAGTACTGCATCCACGCCATAGACAAGCACAAGATGGACCGCGCCCTCATCTTCTGCCGCACCAAGCAGGATTGCGACAACCTGGAGAAGTATTTCCGGCAGCGCGGCGGCCAACGCTACTCGTGCGTCTGCCTCCACGGCGACCGAAAGCCGCAGGAGCGCAAGCAAAATCTGGAGATGTTCAAGCGTCAGCAGGTCAAGTTCCTTATCTGCACGGATGTGGCGGCTCGCGGTCTGGATATCACCGGCCTGCCCTTCAGTGAGTTTTAAATGTACTTAAATGGAATAATTAAACAGAGATTATATCCCGCTCTTCCCCTCCACTTCCCAGTGATCAACGTGACGATGCCCGACGACAAGGCGAACTACGTGCATCGCATCGGACGCGTGGGCCGGGCCGAGCGCATGGGTCTGGCCATTAGCCTGGTGTCCACGGTGCCGGAAAAGGTCTGGTATCACGGCGAGTGGTGCAAGACGCGCGGTCGCAACTGCAACAACACCAACCTGACCAATGTCCGCGGTTGCTGCATCTGGTATAACGAGCCGAACTTGCTGGCCGAGGTGGAGGACCACCTGAATATCACCATCCAGCAGGTGGACAGTGCCATGGACGTGCCCGTCAACGACTTTGACGGCAAAGTGGTGTATGGCCAGAAGAACCTCAGCCTGGGCACCGGCTACGAGGACCATGTGGAGCAGCTGGTGCCCACCGTTCGCAAACTAACGGATCTGGAGTTGCAATCACAATCTTTATTCTTGAAACGCCTTAAGGTCTAGAGCGGATCTGGAGCGGTTTTCGTTTGCTAAGCAAGGAGAGGAGAGTATAGGACAGGGTGTGGCGTGGGATGAGGCGACTGCATGACCAACTCATGCGGGAATACTTTTGCGGCAAACACACACACACACGCACATAAATAAGTAGGAAGGCGGAGCTCGTGCTCCAGAGAATGCACGTTACGAGTAAACATTCAATTAAACTAACATTAAAATCTTCCGTCTAAAGAGTATACAGCCTCGGGCGGGAGCTGGAGCTAGAGTCACTCCTCCTCCTCTTCCTCGTCCTCCTCGTGGAACTCGGTGCGCATCTGCTGCAGCTGTCTGAGCTGCTGGCACAGCTGGTTACCGAAGGACTCGACGTAGCGGGGACTGATCTTGTCTAGCAGTGCGTAGGGTGTTTCGAAGATCTCCTCCTCGTCCTCGTCGTCTTCGGCCCCGGTGTCGCTGTTGCTCCCTCCTCCGTTGCGGAGCAGAGCTGAGATCCGCTTGTCCTCGTCTATGGTATCGTACTGGGAGGAGACGATCTTGAAGCCACGACTGGTCACCTGCACGCAGCAGGTGGCGCTCTCGATGGTGCGAATGTTGAGGAAGATCTGCGTGGCATCGCTGGCCAACTTCGAGGAGATGCAGATTTCGGCTACGTGAGCCTTCACATCGTTGATGATGGCGTTGGCCTCGTCCACGCAGTTGAACGGCTGCTCCTCGTCGGGCTCCACGCTGGCTTTCGGCTCGCCCATCGTTCCACAGGCGCCACGGAGTGCTTCGGCTCGCGTTTTTATTGAGTCCCAGTCGATTTCCTTGGCTTTTCACAGGCGCAACATGTCTTTTCTTTTCCATATGTCACAGCCAGTGTTGCCAGCTGAGCTTTTATCCCCCTAGATCTGGCGTATTTAAAAGTGGCAACTGGCACAGCACTAGCCGTAAATGTTGCTTATTTTCATGTTTTATCAATGAAAGATTTAAATCGACTAATTAATAATCAATATAATTTAATTTAAAATGGAAAGAATATAAAAATGTATGCTCTCTCGCATTTTGAGGTATTTATTTTTTCTGTGTATTTTTTTAAGCTTTTTTTGGCAACACTGGCCACCTAACTCGATTGCTTGAAATGCGGGAATATACTGAAGCACTGGACATACTGCTCCAGGAGGCCGAGGAGCTGTGCATTGGCAGCAATGTTGCTGAACTGGACCAGGTGCCCACGGCCGTAGAGTTCTGTCGCGACTACTATGCCAAGAACCAGCCGGTGGTCATCCGGCAGGCGCTCTCATGGCCGGCAATCGGCAAGTGGACGCCGGAGTACCTGATCCAGGCGCTCCATGACAGGACCGTGGACGTGGCCGTAACTCCCAATGGCTATGCCGATGGCCTGGCCACCCAGAAGGGTCAGGAGTACTTTGTTCTGCCGCTAGAGACGAAAATGAAGCTGTCGGAAGTGGTCCGGCGCCTGGATGATCCCACCGGAGCCGTCCACTACATCCAGAAGCAGAACTCCAACCTAAGCGTTGACCTGCCGGAATTGGCCGCCGATCTGAGGGTCAGTGACCTGGACTTTGCTCAGCAATCGTTCAACAAGCCGCCCGATGCAATCAACTTTTGGCTGGGCGATGAGCGAGCCGTTACCTCCATGCACAAGGATCCCTACGAGAACCTGTACTGCGTGATCTCCGGCTACAAGGACTTCATCCTCATCCCGCCACACCAGCTGAGTTGTGTGCCGCGCCGCATTTATCCCACGGGCGTGTACAGGACATCGGAGAGCGGACAGTTCCACATCGAACCCATTCGGGACGAGGAGGGCAGCGTACAGCTCACCGAATGGGTCAGCATCGATCCGCTGGCTCCCGACCTGGCCAAATATCCGGAGTACGCGCGTGCCAGGCCGCTGAAAGTGCGCGTCCACGCCGGAGACATCCTGTACCTGCCCAACTATTGGTTCCATCACGTGAGCCAGAGCCACAAGTGCATCGCAGTGAACTTCTGGTATGATCTGGACTACGATAGTCGCTACTGCTACTACCGCATGCTGGAGCAGATGACGGCCCGCGGGACCAACTAGGAGCATCCATAATATGTTGCCTCAGGGATCTGACAACAAGTCCATATCGTCGCCTTCGGTGTGTTAATATATATTTATAATTGTTACATAATTTAATGTTTAAAATAAAAACTAAAAGCCAATGATATGGAAACTTAGGACAAAGGTCAACAAGGATTTAACTGGTGTGAATGCTGTAAATGAGTTGATCAATGATCCGTTGAGATTAGGAATGTGTGTGTAGTGGTGGCTCGGCAGAATCGTGCGGCTACTCCAGACTGACGTCTGGCTTCTCCCCGCCAGAGGAGTCTCCTGCAGCCTCTCCTCCATCCGCCTCATCGTCGGGGTTCTCGTTGTTCTCACACTCCAGGTCGCCATTGCCCGAAGCGGAGACGTTCTTCTGGTCAGCCTCAGCCAGGTCGGCATCGTTGTTTGAGTCCTGCGACTGAGATTGGGACTGCTCGCGCTCGCGCTTCTTGGTCGGACTGTCTGGAGCGGGCGGCTCCTTGGATTTGCCCGTGCAGCTGCTCTGATGCGGCTGCTCCACCACGAACAGCTGCTCCAGGTAGGAACGGTACCAGAGCAAGAACTCATCGCGCTGCCGTGGCATGTCCATCTTCTTAATCTTGGCGTAAATGCGCTTGGGTGAGATAAGTGGAGAATTGGCGGCCGAGTTCTGAGCCGCAGTGGCCGTCAGCTTAGAGACCTCGGCCAGCAGAGAGTCGTTGATGACGGTGTTGTTGTGTGTCTGGTTGCGAATGCGCCTGATGATGTACTCGATCAGTTCGTGATCCGGCGTCACTTCGACGATGGAGCATGTGGCAGATGCATCTAGTCTGGACCCAGCCACCGGTTCCACGGGCACCTTGAGCATTTGCTGGCAATAAAGACGCAGTTGGTTAAGCTTGACACAGTGATAGCTCCAAAGGTCGGATAGCTATGGGGTTAGTCGATTACTTTTATGTTTGCCAAAGGGTTTGTTTCAAGTGGGGAAATTTGTATACATTTTCTGATTTAACTAAGCCCTCTTATGGGAACCAGATGGGAAATACCTTGCTTACCTCGAGATTCTCGGATCTAGCGGCAGACGGTTCCTCCGAGGGACTGGCATCGCTCTCCTCCAGGTCATTACCGTTCTGAGGGATGACCACGGTTAGCTGCTTTACCGGCGATGCCTTCTCGTCTTCTGGCTGATCACCGTCCAGTTGTAGCCGCATCACCTCCAGCGGCGTTTCACTGCGACTCTCGGTGGCCTCCCCATCTGCATCCACATCCGCATCAGCATCTGCTGACGTCTCGTTCTCGTCTTGATTGAGAGCTTTTCGCAGACTTTGCGGTTCCTGTGACTGCTGCAACTGATGCTGTTGCTGCTGCTGCTCAAAGAGCGTCTCCAGCCGGCGGTACACATCCTCCTTGATGGACTCATAGAACTTGGTGGTAAACTTATCGTTTTTCAGTGCATTGACCAATAGATTGCGATTTAGTTCCTCGGAAGCCGTCTCCTCCGTCTGCTCCATGGCATTGGACTCGTCTGCAGGCGCACCTTCCGGACCGAGAAGGGGAGTAGTTTCTGCACTAGCCGCACCCTGTGGCATCTCAAATTCCATGTACTGAGCTGGCAGCTCGAAGTCGAAGCGAAGGTGACGCTGCTGGAGGGGGGTCAGTGAAACCGCCGAGGTACTGGGCTTGGCCGGTACCTTGTTCCTCTGATAAAGCGGACTGTTGCCATAGTTAACGTTCATGTTGAGGTTGGAGGAGCTGGCCTGCTGAGGCTCCTCATCTCGCAGCGTAGAAAGCTGAGGACGACGACGATTGCGACGTCTACCGGCTCCAAATATAACGTTGTCGTGGTTCTCCTCCACATCGTCCATGTCCTCGTCGTCGTGATCGTGATCCGCATGTGATCCCGGATCCTCGCGCCAATCACGTTTCCTGGCACTGCCGCCGCTGTTATTGAGATTATTGCTGCCATTAGCGCTGCTGCTGCTATGCAAGGCGGTTAGGGGCGACTCAAAGAATTGGCGACGCTGCTGCTGCTGTTGCGGTTGGTGAATTAAACCATTGCGTGCGGACGGCGGTGCGCCCAGGATCTGCGAAGGCTGCTGGAAGTAGCTGGGACGCTGCCGCTGTCGACGATATAGCTGAAGGTCCACGTTCAACTCCTCGTTGCTCTTGTTCGAGAGAAGATTCTGGCGCGAGTGGCTGCAAAGGCGCACGGATATTAATGGGTTAATGCAAGCGGCTAGCACACGTTTCATTTAGGAGTTAAGAAAGAAACAAATATTTATGTAATGTAAACTTAATTTAATGAATCAATTCCCAATAAACCTTGTTAGTACTGGGTGTTAGTCTTGGTTAGTCACTTTCAACTCTGTTAATGGAACACAATTTAGCTTGCAACGCCTTGGTTGCACTTACCGAGGCACAGAATTGAAAATGAACTCAAGCCAAATGGTTGGATATAACTTTTATTGCTTGGACCTTCGACCGAACCCTTTTTCATAACCGAACCCTTATAAAAAAAACCCCATCACCGAATTCGTAACATTTACCTGCGGAAGTTGTCCCAGTAGTTATTGGCCCGATTACCTGGCGGCACCTGGTTGTTTAGAGTGACACCAGCGCCACCGGATACTCCTCCCCCAGGCGCTCCGCCCGCTCCCTCTGGAAGGGAGTGCAAGTTGTTGGCGTACTGGTTTTGAGTGCGAAGATTCGCGTTGTTCTGATGGATCGTGTTATTGTGGTGGTTCATGAAGATGGGGCCGGGGCTCGAGCGGTAGGTGGGCGGCGACAAAGGCGTCTCGTTGTTGTAGTGCGTCGGCGGTGGCGGAGGAGCGGCATTGTTTAGAAACGGCTGCGGTTGATGCGGCGGCGGCTGCTGATGATGATGGGGGTCTCCCCCACTGCGGTGACAGCTGCGTTGATAGTTACTGAAGGCGCTCTGGTGGGCGCTGAAGCCGAAGAGCTGCTCTGACTGGGCCCGCCCACTGCCCATACACAAGTTATTGGGCGCCTGGCCAATTCCTGGGCCCACAGGGAGATTCGGAGGCGGCACCGATTCGGAGCGCAGTCCAAAGCCGTGATCCTGGCAGGCCACAACACTCAGACGATCTTGGAGCTGGACGACGCAAAGGTTAGCATGTGATGGAGAGTAAGAACTAAGAAGTAACAATTGCCTTACCGCGTGTATTTGGGTGTTGAGGTTGTCGATCTCCCGCTGCTGGTGCCACAGCGTCTGGTTGCACTGGCACACCGAGTTGATAAGCATCTGCTGGGTCTGCATGAACTGCTGCAGCAGCATGGCATCAGACGAGGCGTTCGATCCGGAGACGTTCGAGGAGCCCAGCTGTGGAGCTGCTGTTGGTGGCTTAAACTCTGATCCGACATTGGCGGTAGCCTGCCCATAACTCGTTGCTGGTTGCTGGGCGTGCCACGAATTACCGGCATTGTGTGAGGCTGTGGGATGGGAAGCGATATAGAAAAAGGAGTTGGTCAATGGCATAAGTTAAACTCACCCCACATGCCCGGCACTGGTGGCATCGGCGGCGGCATATACTGCGACCTGCTGCTCGACGGTAGGCTGTCGTTGCCCAGGGACAGGGTATCGATGGTCACGTTTAAGTCGTCTTCGTTGAGCGTAGACGATGGAGCCGGCGGCGGCGGTGGCTGTGTGGTGCTCTGCTGGCTGCGCCGCTGCTCCACCACTGTGTTGGCCGAGGTGGCCCGCTTGAGCGTGGCGGAGGAGGCAGTGCGCGCATTGGCGAAGTACTTGTCGCTGTCGGTGTCGTCGTTGCCCTCGTCGTCCGCCTCCGAGGTGGTGTTGTTGCTGGCCACATAACGCTGTTCCAGCTCCCGCTGCTTCTGTTCGTACTCCTTGCGAAGACGCTCGCACTGCAAACGCAGCTCGTCGCGCAATTGCTCCTTGCTGGGCGTGGCCTGCAGGGAAGTGTCCGCCTCAGATGGATCCTCATCGTCGTCCTCCTCCTCCTGTGCCACCTGCCGCTGCCTCATGGGCGTGGGAGTTGGAGTGAGACTACTCCTTTTCAGGGCTTCCTCGCCCATTTGGACAGCGGCAGCAGCCTGCTGTTTCCGCCGCTCGATCTCCGCCTTGAGAGCCAAGATGCGATCCCGCTCTTTTTGCAGACTGGCCGCCTCGGCGCGCAGTTCAGAGGTGACATCGTTTAGGGCGAATACGCGCTGAGCAATCTCAGCCGGCAGTTCGCGTTCCACGCTAGTCCGCTCCTCGCTATTTCGCTCCAGGGCTGCGCCCATGGCGGGCACGCTTTCCTCGATCTGGCTCACCGTGTTCAGCATGCTCTTCAGTTTGGCCATTTGAGCCTTGAGTGCATCAATGTCGGCCGTCTTCTTGTTGATCATGTTTTGGGCGTGGAGTGCTCGTTGGGCTGCATTGGCCGCCTCTTGCCGCATGATGGGTACGTTTCGCGTGTACTCCACCGGAACAACGCGCTCCTTGGCCGCACCCGGAGTTGAAGATGAGGATGGAGCTGTAATAGCCGGAGGTGTGGGAGTTTCTTCCTTGATGGGCCTGGTCGTCTCCCTGGCTACGCGGTTGATGCTGTTTAGCTCATCTACAAGATTGCGCATATCCGCCCGCTGGCAGCGCAGAGATTCCAGTTTCTCCTGCAAGGCCTGCTGCTCGGCCAGGATCTCGGGTCCATCATCGCCCAGCACGGTGCTCAGCTCGTTCTGGTTATGGATGAAGGCGGTGAGATTCTTCATGCGGCCCACCAGGGACGCCATGTCGTCCTGTACCTGCTGCACAGACTCGTATTTCGGCGCCTCCCCACCGTTGCTTGTGTGGGGCAGTTGATCGGCTTGCTGGCGAAGCTGCTCCATCTCGGTGAGGTGCGACTTGGCCAGATTCTGGATGTGCAGAAGCTTGGCCTGCTCGTCCTGTAGGTGCTGCATATTCCGGTTGGAGGCCTCTAGCCGCTGCTGCAGCTCATCGAAAGTGGGAGTCGTATCGGGCGTGGGCGTCTCCAAAACGCTGTGCAAGGACTGAATGGACTGGGCGCGGTTGTCGCTCATCTGTGAAGAGAGGTGCGGTGTTTAAAGGGGTACAGTTTGTTTATTATTATGCTCAGCTAACCTCGCTTAATGCAACATCCTCCAAGCTGGTCGAATTGACGATGCCCTCGTCCTGCTCGGCGCTAGGATTAATCTCGTGCACCATATTGTAAATTTCCTGCAGGAGAATATATTTTATTTTGTCCTTAAAGGATATAAATCATAAAACTCACCTCAACAGGATTCGAACTGGACTGTTGTCTGTTGCTGTTCAGATTGTCGACCAACTCTAGCATGGAGCGCCAAACGTCAGCCTGGGAGCGAAGGGCTTCGCTTCTGGATCCCACGCCGGGCAGACTGAGGAGGCGGTGGACAAGTGTCTGCAGGCCGGCAGTCGACGGTGTGGACTGCTGCTCCTCTGTGCCGCTATAGTTCCCGTTAACGTTTACGTTTCCGTTTGTGGTGCTGGTGGTGGCGTTTGGTATGACCACACCAACTGTAGCATTCGGAGACGTCGACTGACGCAGACGCTGCAGGGACGACGAGGAAGCGGGGGCTGCAACAGATGTGGTTGACGGCGTTGTCGATGGCTGATGCTGGACGCGCTGCACGGGACGCACGGGGAATCGATAGCGCTGCTGCTGCTCCTGCAGTTGCTCTGTCAGGAGGAGAGAGAGGAAGCAAGTTCAGTGCTGGCGTGGGCTTGTGGGCTGTGGACGACAGCGCCTTCGTGGGCGTTTATTTTCGTGCGCGGCGTATTTATAGAACATGAACTGGCGCACCGTTCATTGTGTGGGCCACAGGCTAGTACTTGGCCAGGTGCGGATATTGGAAATTACTCAATAAATCCGGAATGGAATTTGTGTCTTTTCTGAAAGTTCTAGGCGCTCACCTGCCGAGTCGTAGTTGCTACTGTGTTCCGCCGCCAATTGACGCAGGACCTCGCGCTGCTGCTGCTGGGCCGGTGGCCTGGTTTCCTGTGAGCTAATAGCTGACAGCTGGTCCTCCGGGGTTCGGATCTGGCCGTTGATGCGTGCGCGCTGGATTAATACCTTGAAGCAACAGCAAACAAAGGTTAGCAGAAATATTAGCACCAGAAGGGCGGCAATTTTGCTGCTATCTTTATAGGGTGTATATATATCTGTCAATTCAGATATATATACATATAAAAAGAAGGCCGATCGAGATTCGATGTGCGCTGTGGCTGCGTTCGTTTTTGCTACTGAACCGGTGGCCAACGATCGCTGGCCGAGATGAGTGCGAAGTGTATTTATAAATCGAGAGAAGTCGCCTCAGTGCTCTTCTACGGCGGGGATAACTCACGTTTAGCATCTTTAGCGTATCTCGCTGCATGGGCTCCACGAAGTCCGGGTCCGGCTCGCCCAAGTGCTCATGATGACGCCGGGAGCGAGTGGATCTGTTGGTCGACGCTCCGCCGGTGGGAGCTCCATTCACTTGATGATGATGCTGTTGCTTGGGAACGGCGCCGGTTGCTCCGCCCACGGAGTTGTTGTTGCTGCTGGCGCTGCCGTGTTCAGCAGCCTGCTTCTGAGGCGGCGCCATTGTAAAAACTTAAAAAATAATAATAAATTATATGCGTGCACTGTGGAAACTAGGCAATTTTAATATATTTTTTTGTTGTACTCCAACTTTGTTTTTTTCTTTGCTCTGACAGCTGACGAGAAGTATCGGAGCAAACGTAAATATTGCAAGGAACGAATAGATATCGATATATTGTTTATTCTCATATTCATTTGTATGCACCTATGAATATATCGATACCTGTCATGGCAATACGATACGATACGTCAATCATGATATCGAGATTTATAACCGTCAAAACATATTTATAAATAATCGTTGTGTTTAACGTCTTTTTAAAAATTTCTGTTAAAATGTATTAACATTTAAGGAAGATTTAACATTTAAGGAAGATTTGGCAAATGCCTATAGTCCTCATAATAATTGCAAGACAATACTATGATTTTAATTATAATTGGACTGTAGAATTATTAATTTAAAAAATCATAAATAGCATTATTCGATCATATATTTGTTAGATAAGTATACATTTGACAGTAATTAATTCGAGTTATATACTTCTATCCTTTGGTAATTCAGCATTTAATAGTAAGCTATTTTCCCTGTTTGCGCTGAATTATCTCCTCCTTGAGCGTCCTGATCCGATCCCTCTCCTCCCGCAGGCTTTCCGCCTGACCCCGCAGATCGCTGGTGAAGTCCGTGAACATGTTGAGCATCGTATTCAGCAGCTCCGCATTGTCGGCAGGAGTACTTTGACTGGAACTTGGGCCCTCGGTGGACTCCCCCGATTCGGCGGCCACGCGCACCTCGGAGGTTGTGGATTGACGACTGCTTGTGCTGGAGGAACTGATCTGTGTCGTCTGCTTAGTTGACATGTGCTCCTCGATCATCTTAGTGGTGTCTACCATGTGCTGGACACGCTTGAACTGAGCCTTCAGTTGTGCGATCTCGTTCAGTTTCTGCTGCAGGTAACTGGCCGTCTCCTCCTTGTCCTCCTCTTCTTCCTGGGTCTCTGGAGCAGTTTCCTCTGTGGGGGTATCAACCGAAGAGGTCGAGGACTGTTCTGTCACTGCTTCCACTTGGCTGGCCTCCACTTGACTGGATTGCACTTGGCTAGTAACCGTCTCCTCTTGCACCACGCGAACTGACTGGCGTTGCTGATGACGCTGGGCATTCAGCAGGGTGAGCTCGGCGGCTCGCAGCCGCAGAGTCTCCATCTCCTGGAGTAGCTCTCGGTGCTCCTCCTGCATCTCCTGTAGTTGCCTATTGGAAGCAGCCAGGCGCTAGAAAATTCGGAAAAATTATCGTAATTGTCTGCAAATTGTGTTATTTATTTTAAGATACATCTACAATATGTATTCTTGAACCTTTATGACTGGTTCTGGCATTTATAGAATGCAGGTCTGCCTTGGGTGACACAGAGACCTTTACATATTTCAGTTGTATTGTTCTAGAATTTTCGAAATGGCTGGCGCTTTACATGCCAACCATTTATATGAAAAAATTGTGTAAAGAACATTAATTAAATGTACCAAAACATACATTGTTAATGGCCATACAATTTTTAAACTTGAATATATGACTTTTTATTTAAATTATTAAGAAAGAATGCGATTTTAGTGGCAGCGAATTATATATGCTATGTACTTATAATGGGCTTATAATAAAAATGTATAAGATAAAAATAATCTTAAAAGATATTGAATTTAAATATATCTTGCGGATAATCTAAGATTAATCCCTGTTAATTTACATCAAAGATTGAAGCTTACCTCACTGAGGGCGGCATTCTCCCCGTTTTGGGGCCTATTCAGCTCGTTGACCATGTTTTTCGATGTGCCTGAAGAAGAACAGAGGAAATCTTTTGTATTACTTACTATATGCACACATATCCCGCACATTAATGACTTTTTTCCAATACAAACACAGACCCACCGCAAGGCACTGTCTATAAATAAATTCCCATTTGTTGAATTCACTTCATGCTTTGACTAATGTCAATCATTTTGGCATCTCCCAAGACAACATATCCAAATGCAGTAATTATGCAAACTTACACTGAGGTGTGAGTTTCGCTCAGCAGTTGATGAATAATTTCTTTTTAAATAATATTTATTTTGAATCCACGGAGCAGAGAGCAGTGTTCGGAGAGATGCCCCAATTCCTACTGAATCGAAGTGCCGAAAACGAGAATTTTTCAAACGATACGCGATGCGTTCGTAGAATTTCGTGGATCAGGCGGCGAGTGTTTCGGTAATGATGTGAGAGATCTTGTATCTTATATTCTAATTAAATGCACAGAAAGAATTTACCCTTTGGATGTGTAGAATTAAAAGATAAATGATTCGTTTCGGTCTTTAAAGGTATTAATTAATAATTTGTTAGGCATTCAGGAGCTTATACAAAAAAATTAAAAATATATGAATATAATAGATAATTAAATTGGCTAAAAAGCTTTATATGAGTATTTAAAGCGAGCTCAATACAATCTGAATTTTAATGCATACCGGAAAATGGCAGGAAAGAGCGAGTGTAAGCCCAAAATTGAACCACTCAACAGCCCTTGTCTCCATAGAATTAATATTGTCAGCTGTGTAAACATCGATATAGCGATATCACAATCAGTATGTTTCAAAACTGAAAATAGCAAATTTTCACGGCCTGCAGAAAGCAGTTGGACTGAGAAGCTAACGATGAGTAGAGGTGCGTGAGTGAAGGGCTCATGTTCATGTATTTATTTTCTTTCTTTAAGGACAATTGCTTGTGATTATTTTGGTATGCGGAATATTAGCAACCACAGCAGAGGATGGGATTACAACAGAAGAGACCGGAGCTCCTTTAAGCACAACTACCCCCTCATTCGATGAAAATAGTTCTTTAATTTTGGGTAACCTCAGTCTATGCGGAAATGTTGCGGACAATGTGTTCCTGCCCTTTGTGGGAGACTGCAATAAGTATTACCTCTGTCGGTGTGAGTTGGAATCAAGGCATAAACTAAATAACTTTATTACCAATTAATATTTTGCATTTTTGAAGCTGGCCAAGCCATAGCGCTGCAGTGTGAATGGCCCTACGAGTTCGATGCTCCCAGCCAGAGCTGCGTGAATCCCGGCCAGGCGGACTGCCTTCCCACCTGTGAGGCGTTCAACTTTACCACCTTTAGTTACCAGCGCACCTGCACCAAATACGTGCTCTGCTACTACGGACGTCCTGTCCTGAGGGAGTGTCACGATGGCCTCCAGTACAACTCCCATACGGATCGTTGCGACTTCCCCAAGAATGTGGACTGTGTGGAGTCAGAATGTTCCATCTACTACAATGCCTACCATCTGCGCTATGTGCCCAGCAAAGTGTCCTGCGAGAAGTACTTTCTCTGCGGCAATGGAGTTCCCAGGGAACAGACCTGTACGCCGGGCTTGTACTTTAGTACCAAATGCGATTGCTGCGATATTCCATCGAAATCGGACTGTCAGGTGGGTGGAAATTGTATATTCTGATTTGAACTGCTTGTAAAGCCTCAACCTTTTAGATCCCTGCTGATCAGCGAAAGACTCAGCTCTTTTCTCGTCTACGTCCTGAAGTAGTTGAAGGGATCTGTCCTCCTTCAGGTGTCCACTTCTATGCCCACGAGTCACGCCAGGATGCTTATTACTACTGCGTGGAAGGTCATGGGTTGGTACTGGACTGCTCTCCGGGCCTTTGGTATGATTCCAAGCTTCAGGAGTGCCGCGAAGCCCATAATGTGGGTCGTTAAATTGGGAGTCAATAAAATGTAATACAGTGACAAGTGAAGTGAATATTTTATTTGGGTTTTTCGAAATATTTATACATACAAATCACTTTCAATCTTTTATTATTAAAGTAAACTTGGGAATGTAATGGCAAAAAAGACTCTAAGGCAAGAGTTGCTCAGCCCGGAAAGTCTACGTTTTCTAGTTTACGCTTATGCTTTAAGATCTCCCATAAAAGTTATATCATATAATGTAAGGGAATCAGAAGGGGAAATCTTTATTTTCAGAATTTAAGCGCCAACAAACTGCGGCTCTCGGCACTCTCCACGCTGGTCATCGAACACCAGACCTGGTGTGCAGTCCAGGGTGACACCGCGGCCATTCAGGCAGTAGTAGTACGCCTCCGGGCGCTTCTGGTGGGCAATGAAGTGGGCTCCCTCCGAGGGACACTCGATGTCGGCACTGCGTGGAGGAGCGCGGGCGAACGGCAGTATGTTGCGCTGCAGACTCTCAACCTGAAAGACATGGCACCTTAGCTATCTCCCAAGAACTACAGAACTGACCATCCATAATACATACCGTACAGTTGACCTTGGAGGCAAAGTCGCATCTCTGGGTGTTCGGGTTGTACTGCAGACCGTTAGAGCAGTTTTGGACCGTGGGCAGGCCATTCAGGCAGACGTAGTACTTGTTGCAGCTCGCCTTGCTGGATATGAACACAATATCATCGGGATTGTTCTCGCGGATGCACAGGTTGTCCGCACAGTCCACATACTGGGGATAGTCGCAACGATCGGTCTGGGCGTTGTACTGGAGGCCATCGGAGCAGGCGCGCACCACCGGCGTGCCGTCGAAGCAAAGCACGTACTTATTGCAGGTGCGGTCGTAGCTGAAGGACTCCAGACCACGGGCCTTGCAGGACGGAATGCAGCTGGCCTCCATCACAGGTACGCACTGCTGGTCGCGGGAATCGAAGTAATAATCTACGGGACACTCCCGGGGAACGGCCGTCTCACCTTGAGTTGGAATTGAAAGGCAAATGAGGTTTATCTCCGATGTCCGCTTGGTTGCTACTCACTCATGCATAGGTAGTACTTGCTGCAGTTGCTCACGTGTGGCAGGAACAGATTGTTGACCACATTCGAGCAGATGTTGATGTCGCCATCAGCTGCTCCACAGCTACCGATCAGAGCCACGATGGCTAGCAGGATCATGGGGTACATCACTAGAAAAATTGGTTTGACCTTAGACTTGCGGAATTCCTAGGTGAGGGTCCTACTCACTCTTTGGGCTCGAATTCCTCCACTCACTATCGCCTGAGCTCGGAGAACGTCTCTATTTATAGGTAAACCCCTTTTTGGCAATCACTTGACGTTTGTTTTGGTTCGCTGCAAAACTTATCAGATGGGGATGCCTGATTTCCTATTGTAATTAGAAGCATTCAAATTCTGCTTTAGTTGATAGTGAAAAACAAGAGCCAATCTGGTGGTGGTCTAGTCAGGAACCCTTCGACAGTTGGCACCATTATCAAGCATTAGGAAACACGTGTCAGGATGAGTCACACACTTGTACTGCTGATCTGTTGTAATTGTAACAACAGGTTAGGGAGATAAGGTAGGTTTTTCAAAATAAACATAACTACTAAACATAGACAAGGAAGGAAGTATATTTATTTAAAGCCTTGTGCTTTAGAGATAACTTTAGCCTTTGTAGTTACTTAATTTCTGATTTGCAATGCTTTTCAAAACTACTTAATGAAGTCAGATGATATCCACGGTTTCTGGGAACCAGTCTATCCTTAGCATTTTCAGTATTGTATCAACTTATCACCATGTTTGAAGCAGATAAATTGAAATTTGAAGTGTTTGGCGAAATTAGGTACTGCGTCTAAGAGAGGCGTGTGCCGAAATTAGCAAGTGATAAGGCCAAGTTGGCAAGAACTCATTAGGCGACGACAAAGAGAACTCAAATGATTCGAGTTATAAATTGAAACTTTTCCAGACAAAAAGCACACAGTTGGTTTGCTCATCTCAAACTGTCCAGGAGTAAGTAGCACTGAAAACCACTATTATTTCCTACACATTTATACCATTCCCATTGGCCATCGGCAGTGAAGTGGCTGATTAACTCTGGCTTTCTGCTTTCCCTTTTGCTGGTGAATCGTGGCCGAGCCGACGAAGATCTAGTGGTGGCACCGGAGCCTGGTGATGAAGGCAATATTGAAGACGATATTTCCATCAAGTATGACATATATAACAGCAGCATCAACATCTGCGAAAATGTGGCAGATGAAGTGTATCTGCCCTATGTGGACGACTGCGACAAGTACATCGAGTGTCAGAGTGAGTTGAAAGCCAATCAGGGGACTGAATGAATAAATGAACGTTATTAATTAGATATTATATTACATGTATATATTAAGATGGCAAGATAGCGAAAATCGGCAGCTGTTTGGAGCTAGAGCGGTCAACGCCCACCCTCTGTCTTGAGCAGGGTAAGTCCTGCAACCTGGGATTCGACCCGATCTTCCAGGTGTGCACCTACCGCAGCAAGGTGGAGTGCCTGCCCAAGTGCGAGAGCTTTGCTCTGAGCAGCTTCTGCTACGACAACACCTGCACCAAATACGTTCTCTGCTACTACGGACGCCCTGTCCTCCGAAAGTGCCACGACGAGCTCCAATATAACAATGTGACCGACCGCTGCGACTTCCCCCAGTACGTGGACTGCGTGGCCAATGATTGCTCCGCCACAAACAATCCGAACAACATTACCTACATAGCCAGCAAGGCTTCGTGCAACAAGTACTTTGTTTGCTCCAACGGCCGACCCTGGGAGCAGGAGTGCTCCGCAGGGCTGCTCTACAACCCCGAGTGCCAGTGCTGTGACTATGCAAAGAATGTCGAGTGTTCGGTAAGTGGTTCTTGGGAAGAATTACCTTTAAAAGAGTTGGATGGTACCACAAAAATCTTTCCTTATTGTTACTCCAAAGATTGATGCCACGGCCAGGAATATTAAGCCCTACTCGCGATCCCCTCTGCGTCGAGCTGACATCCAGTGTCCCCAGGTGGGGGTCCACTTCTATCCGCACAAGTCTCGCCGAGATGCCTACTACTACTGTGTAGATGGGCGAGGAGTCACCTTGGACTGCACGCCGGGTCTGCACTACGATCCCAAGGTGGAGGAGTGTCGCGAGCCACAATACGTGGGTCGTTGAGGCTTATTTGGAAATAAAGAAATATACAGAAAATAAGAAAGGTTAATTATAAGCGACTTCCCATTTTTTTAGGTGTACAAAATGATCTCTAACGACTTTTATCGATTTTAATAAGCTCTTTCGATAAGCCTTTAATCGAAAAAACAACGCGCCAAAAGCTTTAAAGTTTAAAAAATAAATTTCAAGTCAGGGCGCATGTGCGGTGCAGCCACCGTGCTCTTGGAGAGAGCGGCCTTTCTCTCACTTTCGCTCTCTGTCTCTCATCGCCATTCATGCTATGCGGAGTGCTGCACCCGCCCACCCGCTCGCCCACACAGGCGCACGGCCACACATACAGAAAGCAAAAACAAAATGCTGTCTGCTGGCAAACGAAACAAAAAAAAAAAATAGAAAAGCGCCACTGGCTGAAAGGGTGGTGGTGGGGCCAACGCAAAGGGGGGTGGTTTGGCCGTCTGCGAAACTCATGAAAGTGAAAACGAGCACGGCGCTGCTGCTGCTGCTGAAGCTGCCCAGCAGCTGCATTCGCACATTCAGTTGGCTGCGAGTCCTTGCTCCGTTCGAATCGGAGGCGTCGCACACACCACCCACCGCCGCTCCCCCGTCGTCATCGCCACACTTCGTCCCCGTCCGCCTTTGCCTACGCCTCTGGAAAATACAGTTATTCGAGTGCGGTTCCGCGGCAAGGAAAGAATCTCCTTGCTTTGAATTGAATTGAATTCAAAAGAAGTTTGCAAGTCGCGTGAGTCCTTCGCGTGAGTGTGAGAAGCTCCCTCTAGAGGGATATTTATTTGTGTGTGCTCTCGTCTCGTGTGTGTTTGTCGGGTCAGTTGAGCGTTCAAGGACTCTGCTGCAGCGAAGAAAACCAGAATCAGAAACAGAAACAGAAACAACAATATGCATGCAATAACGGCCAGAAACGTGACGGCCGCGTGCCAATAAAGGCGCAGGGGGAGGGCATTAAAAAGCTGAAGGGGAAATATCTGAGAGCTCAAGAAAATATATATTGCAGGTAAGAAGAAAGCGTGGTGCACTTGAAAACAACCCACACAGCGATAGCCACGGCTACAGTACATCCCACACAGGCACATTGCACCGCATTGCTCATACGCAGCGAACGCCATCAAGTGGGCAGGCAGGCATTCAGTATCAGTCCCTGGCTGCCTGACTGCACCTCCCCTTGGAGCCACTCGAATGGGACAAATTCACTTCCCGCCAACGAAAAATCGCATATGAAACGAGCGGTCGTCACTCGCCTGCCCGCTCGCAAAGAGCAGAAGTGATGGCAGCTCGCAAAGGTTATCCATCCGAGTGAGAGTGAAAAGGCGAATGTATACGGGGGGTTGTTTCAGCTTTAAAGTTTACAATTTCTGGTTTGTTTTGGCATCTTTTCCCCATGACGCATAAATTTCATCCGCCGGAGGTGAGGATAACGCTCGGGTAAACACACAGCGGCAAACACGAATGTCTGGCATTTCATTTATGCAATGGACGGTCAAAAGAGGTTGGGATAGCTACCGATTCCCAAGAATTTCCCAGTGCCTGGCCCAGGAATTTCATTCAATAAACATTTCTCTGTGCGTTTCACCGAGTGTCATCTGGCAAACTCAATGAAGGCACATTTTCCCAGGCAGTTGTCAATAAAAAGTCTGATTTTGGGAGAGATGTGTAGTGCAATTCGTTTTATTGGAACTGAATTCAAATATTTACACTACTTCTCTAATACTTTAAAGTAATAATGACTACAAAGAGTGTCTTAATAGTGGCCTTGATTTTTGCCTTGTTTAAAATAGATTTTCATTAAATACAATCACCTCTTTAATTAATGACATTATCTTCATCTTTGTTCATTAGATTAGTTTTGATTTCCTGCTGGCACTTTGTCCCCTGTATCACTAGGACTCCTTTGGGCGCTCATCGTTCAGCAGTTTCCGTGGTGTAGCGGTTATCACATCTGCCTAACACGCAGAAGGCCCCCGGTTCGATCCCGGGCGGAAACAGGTGTAAATTACATTTTTCTCTTTTTTTAAATATGAATACCTTATTTGTATACCTTTGCTGGTTATAATAATTTTAGTTAGAAGTTTGCAAAGCAGTGAAGAAGACATTTCCGACCCTTTAACAAACAAACCACTCTGAAATTGATTAGGTTTAAGCCAATGTACGCACTTAAAAAAAAATAAAAGGGATAAATTGTCAAAATTGTCAAAAATTTACCAAAAATTAGTAGTTGAGTTTTAAATGCAGAAAAGTTCTAAATTAAAAACTAAGAAGAAAAAACCAAACCACTCCGAAATCCGTTCAGTTTAAGCCAAGTTACGATCAAAAAACCACTGAAGGAGTTCGCAATTTTTGATGTACCCATTAAAAAAAAAAATCAAATTGTCAAAAATTGACAAAAAATTACGAATCGAGTTTCAAATGCAGAAAAGTTCTCCATTAAAAACTAAGAAGAAAAAGCCAAACCAGACTGAAATCCGTTGAGTTTTAGCCAAGTTACGATCAAAAAACCACTGAAGGAGTTCGTGATT